>CABHPH010094059.1:13348-34254 GCA_902168325.1 Peromyscus nudipes | reverse complement strand
TGTGTGTGTGTGTGTGTGTGTGTGTGTGTGTGTGTGTGTGTGTGTGCGCTGATGCCCTTGGATGCCAGAAGAGGGCTGTGGTATCCCCTGCAGTGGCATCTCAGGTAGTTGTGACTTGCTGCATTTGAGTGCTTGGAAGCGAACTCTTGGTCCTGTGCAAGAGTAGCAAGCACTCTTAACCACTGAGCCATTGCTCCAGCCCCATATGCAATTATTTTTTAAAGATGTCTAGATGTTTGTGCAGTTTTTCTTTATATTCATATTAAATTGTGTTTCAAGAATACACTTAGGTATATATACTTTGTGTGCATGTGTGTGCACAGACTTGATGCATAATTTTATAATTTATGACTTTTTTCCATTTATGTCTTTGACGATGGTTTTCATTCAATTTGCTTTGTTTTCCTGTACTCGAAATTTATAAGTTGATGGACATTCACAAATTGGAGAAGACAAGTAACGGTATTCTGGCAACCTGAAAACCAGTGGTTAGACAGAGGGGCAACTATCCAGTTTCAGGGTTGTGACAGATCCTGGATTCTTCCTCCAGGCTTCCAAAGAGTTTCAGAGGAATGGAATGGTCTTTGTACCTCTTTTCAAACGAGCTTCCAATTAAGGAGACTAATGCAAGGCTTTTGTCGATTACACTCTTCAGCACAGTTCCATTAGCCAGGTGGTTAATGAACGTAAGTTCTTAAGATTTTTTTTTTTAAATTTATCTCCTCCAGGTTTGTAGATATTTAGAGATGCCATTTGACACAGGAAGCTTTTTGTTGATCTGAAAGGCAGCTAGACAAAGCATTGAGGGATTTGTGCTTTCAACATCACTAAACTAATAACAAAACCAACAGCACTGAGCATCTTTGGTGAGCCAGACTCTGAGTTTGCTAGACTGTGACATTTAGTAAAACGATGTTCCAATTCTTAAGGATCTAGCAATCTATTGGGCAGGGCAGGCATGCAAAATAACCAGCTAGAAGTGGCTGATAAGGGTGTGATACACAAAAGACTTTGAGAGCGACAGAGAGAAGACTTCATGGGGGAATCATAGATGTTTGCACTCTACAAAGATGGAAGCAGCTTGCCAAGAGAGCAGAGAGATGGTGACCTATCCCCTATTTAATGGAGTGCGAGAGGGCTGAGCCTGCAGAGTGGAATTTCTTTCCAAATTTTTATTCCATTGCTGTTGAGTCCCACTTCGTTTTCCTATCACTGACAGTTCTGCATGGTTGGGATCTCAGGGTCGCTCTGTGTCCTTCCTTGGTTTGATTTCTCTCCATTTGCTGGGTATGAACGTTCTGGGTTCTTGTACGCTTGTATATGATTACATGCATTTATGTCATTTAAAAGAGAAAGCAATGACTTACATAAACAAGGAATGTTAATATTTGAAAGGATACTCTAGTCTATTCTCCCCATGTTGTCCGCCATTTATGGCTGGAAGGGCTGTGTCAGGTGGTTTGAATGAAAATGCCCCCCCATAGGCTCATAGGGAGTGGCACTATTGGGAGGTGTGGTTGGAGTAGGTGTGGCCTTGTTGGAGGAAGTGTGTCACTGGGGGGGTGGGCTTTGAGGTTTCAGAAGCCCAAGCCAGACTCTCTCTTCTTGCTGCCTGCCAATCAGGATGTAGACCTCCTCACTACCTCTTCAGTACCATGTCTGTCTGCATGACACCATGCTTCCCACCATGATGACAATGGACTAAACCTCTGAACGATATAAGCCAGCCCCATTGAAATGTTTTCCTTTGTAAGAGTTGCCATGGCCATGGTGTCTCTTCACAGCAATAAAAACCCAACTAAGACAGGCTGCAGAGTAGGAACTGAGCAGGAGTCGTAAAGATTGACTAGTACTGGGAACTTAGAAGATGTTTTCACAATGTGACATTTCATGTTCATAAAACCTCCCTGGGTCTGATATTATTATTCTCTTTATACCAGTAAGGAAACTAAATTTTAGCCAAGCCAAATTATTTGCTTAAAAATATCATATTAAGTCTCTGGACTGTCAATTTAGCATTTCCTCTATTACTCAATGGCATTCTTGTTTATTTATTTATCTTGTTTCTTTAACTGAATCCTGCTTTTAAACACACACACAAAATCACACACACACACACACACACACACACACACATACACACACACACACACTTCCTCGACTGGCAGTATTTTTAGATATTTTATGAAATAGTGGACAAATGGTACTTAGCACCCAAGCTCCTTTGCCTGTATTTCTTGCAGCCCCTAACACACCTGACACTTTCTGTTACACACGACTTTATGCTGTGGTCTGGTTTGCCTGTATATGATTTGTGTTGTCTGAGTCAGAGAGAATCCCCCCCCCCCAACCCTGCTTAAAATCCAGTGACTTTCTCTTGCTCTCCCTCCTCTGTGACTTCCTTAAGTTTTACCAAAAGCCTCAGCTCTCCCCTGCCTCTCTATGGCAGTCTGCCAGACTTCATTTCTCTTGCCTCTGGCTGCTCTCCTCAGCTGCTGCAGCAGAATTTTGCAAAAATCTTATCAACAGTGTGTTGCAATGCCGGCAACTTCTGCTACGAATGCCTTTTTCTCTCCTGCTTAAAGAACAAAATGAAAAAAAAATAAAACATCAACCCCCCCCCCCCCCCCCAGCAAACAATCTCCGAGACCCTGGCTATAACGGAATGGTTGAGTTTGGATCATTTGTAAAGAGGTTGATTCTGGGAACAGGAAGTCCGAGATGACATGGCTGGCCGCATCTGGTATGTGCCTTGTTCTGTGCAAAGTGTGGCAGAAAAACAGAAGGGCAAGAGGGTGCCTGTAAAAGAGGGAGAATTTGGAGTAGCCTGCTTAAGAAGGACTGAACTCACAGTGACTAGCCTAGAGTCTCTGAGAGTGAGCCGACACTCACCTGGGAAGGCTATCATTCCGTTCGTGAGGGCTTCCACTCAGCGATCCAAACACCTCCTGGAAGTACTCCCTCCCTATCCCACAAAATGAGGGATTAAGCCTCCACACCGGCATTGGTGGTAATAAGCTGCACTCAAATATTAGCAGATGCTCTAAGCAATGGATCGTTTCTCCTTCCCTCTGGGTCCAGCCAAGATTTCTTTGTGGATTTAGTAGACTCAGACTCTAAATTTTTCACAGGGAAAGACAGTTTGTCTCTTCAGTAAATTCATCCTGCTGCCGCCCAAATTCTATGTCCCTTTGGTTCCTGTTAATGGGAGTAGGAATGTTTGACATCTATCACAGGTGATACATTGTGTACCCCAATATATTGTAATAATATAATATATATAATATATATTATAATATATATATTATATAATATATATATAATAAGATAATAAACTTATCTGTGAATCAGAGGACAGAGCCAGACACTAGATTAGACATAGAGGTCAGGCAGTGGTGGCACACACCCTTGATCCTACTACTTGGGAGGCAGAGATCTATCTGGATCTCTGTGAGTTCAAGGCCACACTGGGAACAGAGCCAGCAGTGGTGACACACGCCTTTAATCCCAGGACTTGATCTCATGTCTTTGCTTGAGAAGGACACACACCTTTAATCCCAGGAAGTGATACGGCAGGACAGAGAAAGGTATGTAAGGCACGAGGAAACAGGAACTCACTCTCTTTCGGCAGAGGATTTCGTAGAGGTAAGAACTGGTGGCTTGCTCTCTGCCTCTCTGATCTTTCAGCTTTTACCCCAATATCTGGCTCTGGATTTTTTCTATTAATAAGACCGTTTAGCAGTTCGGGTTACAGGCTCCTCCCTGGTTGGATCATATTGGGCAAAACTTTGGGAGCCTAATCTGTAAATCAGGATTGCATTGTACAAAAATACCTGGCAGAACTCAGTGAGATTAGAATGAAAATCACCTGGAATAGCGTTAGATACATAACGGGCATTAAAAATATATACATGTGTTCACTTTTGTGCTTAATATTCTTGTAAAAATAACTCTTAGGCTAAAGTTTCTCTTTGTCATCATTTGGGCGAATGCTAAACATTCAAAACGTTTTCCTTGTCTTGAAACATTATGTAAGCTTTTTGCTAGTTCTGTAATTGTTTGAGCACATTAATCTACCTCCCCACCCCCTCTTTGAGGCTGGCCTGGAACTCACCTATGTAATCAAAAATTGCCTTAAACTTCCAATCCTCTTGACTACACCTCCCTAGCGCTGGGGATCAGAGCTAGGGCTTTTGCATGCTAAGCAAGCCCTCTGACGCCTGAGCTGCATCTCTAGATCCAACCCTCTACCTCTTCCTAGACCTCAGAAGTTTTGCCTGCTACACTTTCTGGCATCTTTAGAGTAAGAAAGATAATCCTTCTTGGTAATTCCCCTGATAGTTTAAGTCGCTTCTCAGTTTCACAGTCATCTGCTAACTTCACAAGTCATCTGATACACCAGTTCCGAAGACACGAATTGCCATTCATATTACAGAAAACCAGGTGTCTGTCATTTTACAGTGACTGGTTGGCTCATATTCCATTTTTCTAAGTGCTTAGAAAAAGTATTCTGATAAATATATGTCAGTTCTGTACCCATCACGTTGGCCGCCGCTGCTGACTTCCATTCTGGTCAAAGGGAGGTCAACTTCCCCTTCCATTGTTAAAACTTTTTAATTCAAGAAACTCACCTTTTGGAAAATATTTATTGACAACAACAACCATAAACAAATTCAGCATGAAGATTGTCTCTCCTTAAGGAACTCAAGTTAGGAAGCTGATCTTTATTCCTTTAAAAATGTATTTACCATTGTCATCATTATTAATGTACGTGCATGTGTGTGTGTGTGTGTGTGTGTGTGTGTGTGTGTGCGCGCGCGTGCGCACGCATTTGTGTGATTTTTCTCCTTTCACTTCATGTAGCCTCTGGGGATCAAACTCACATTTTCAGGCTTGCCTGATAAGTACCTCTACCTGCTGAGCTGTCTCCCACCCCCTCTCTGCCTCCTTATTTTTAAAAAAATATTATTCCTATGCTTTTATTTTTATTATTATGGAACATGGTCTCTTATACAAAAGAGTATACAAATCTCCTATCCATGAACTAATTTTTTTTTTACCACCCGGATTATCTTAAGCCTTACTTTAAGATGAAAAAAATTAGGACCCCCAAGACTTAGTATTTACATGTTCCTGTTTTGAAAAGGTGTCTTGTTTCAGGTTGGAATCCCCTGGCTCCAAATTTTTTCTATTTGGCTACTTTAATAGTTATTTTAGAAATATCCAGTCAGAAGTTATTTGACAGTTAAATGGAGCATAGAGGGAGAGAAAGACACAGAAAGGGCCAAAAAGTAACTTAAGAAGCCTTCTAAGACAGTAATAGCCCCCATCTGGACCGTTCTTTTCTCTTGCAGGAACTTTTGTAGTTAGAGTACAGTAGGACCAGAGGGAGCTGGCTTGGTCTACAATGGACGCTGATGATCTCTCTTAGTCAGTGGTCACACTCCATTGTCTCCCTTCCCAGACTTTGAGCTGGACCATGGGAGGGCTTCTTGTCAAAACAGAAACATTGATTTGTAGAATTGTATTGCTAAGGAATTTTACAGATGGTTAGACTGCAGGGTTCCCAGTGCTTTGAACATAGGAATCCCTTTTCTGTATCAACGTGCCTTGGGTTTCCATAGAGGGCCGCTGAAACAAACAGTGTAAATGGCTTGGAAAGGTGTAGTGTGACAACACACCACTGCTAATTCAGGAACCGTTTCACACGAGTTTAAGTGTTATTAGTCACAACAGAATTGCTTCAAACAAATAATTATGCCTACATAAATGAGACATGTCATTTATTTCATCTGTGACCCGCTGGGTATACAAATCCCGTGGACTTGGAGGCTCTTAGAGACCTGTACATGGAGAAACATTGATCTGAGGTTCCTTGTTTTTAAACAGATGAGTTAGTGTGACTCAAGGATATAAAGTGACTCTCCAAGGCCACAACTCACTGGTGGCAGAGTCCATGTCATTGACCCCTTTTCTGCTGTATCACAGAAGTTTTCAGTTTTCTTCTGAAAACAAACTGGCTCCGAGGAAACTATGATGGATACACCAAACACAAGAAGGTCTACTCTTATCTAACAATGCCCTTCCAAAGGATTAGGTTCTAGGTAAACTCCTTACACCATTTGCCCTACTTGGCAAATAGTTCTTGAGAATTGTTTGGTACTTTTTCACCTTTGTTTTGTTTTGAGAGAACGTCTCACTGTGGAGTCCACCTTCAAACTAGTGACAATTCTCCGTCCTCGGCTTCCCAGGTGTTAGGATTATGTGTGTCGTCAGCTGACACACCCAGCTGTGTGTTTGCCACTTTTTAACCCACAGAGTCAACTTGGAAAATATTCAGTTTGGGCTGCAGACAACCCACTCTTCCTTAGAAAACAAAAAGCAGATACACATGTTGGAATCTTACATAGCATGGAGTTTTGGCAGTGGACTGGCACAAAAGTTAGCAAGAATGGACATCCTCAACTTCTGCCAAGTTGGAAGAAGCAGTTCTGGCTGCTGGGTTGAGAAAACAAATGAGAAAAATCACCAGCCAAATAATACATTATAATATTGGCAGCCAGGAGGAGGAGTGTGTGAACCACATTAAAAAGCCATTCAGGGTTAGGATGACTCAACTCAGCTGGAGAAAGATGAGAAGAACAATTGATATTTCTTGGACAATATTTAATGTTTATGTACAAGGAGACATCTCTGGAGCTTATGAATCAGGTCTTCAGCCAGAGTTTCCATGAGTGGTTAATACAAGGTTAAAGATGTTGAACTAAATGCTGATCAAGTCCATATTTTCCCTGGATGACCTGTTTCTTTCATTTACAGAACTTCAGGGGGCCAACAGATTGTCTTGCTGCCTCCGTGGGTCTGGATGACTGTGGAGCATCTGGGTTGCCTCTGATTCTCATCAAAATGTGGTTCATTTGGGGGTAGATGCTGAGCAATCCAATCATGTCTTTTGTGTAGTAATCATGAGGGTCCATCCGGTTAGATCCAACCGTGTCTTAAGACAAGGCTAGAAAGTACTGCGTCTGCTTCCCAAAGATAAAGGATGGATATTACGACTGAAGTTTGTAATCGTCACCCTGACCAAGTGATTTGAAACCGTGAGTTTCGTAAGGACTCTTAGGACGGACAGAGCCAAACACGAATAAATCTACTCCCATCACATGAAGATGTGGCTCCACCAGCATGGTCTTTGGGGGGCAGCACGTGGGTCTCAGACGAGCAAAAAGTAGTTATAATGGGTGTTGACAGAAAAGCTGTACAAACAGACCACAATGAATTCCACAGCCCAATCAGCTAAGTTTAATAAAACTGGGGTCAAGGGAGTGTTGCTTGGCATTTGGGCCTCGCACCCTCCCATCCCCCAGGCTCTCAGGAATTTCAGTGAGATACAAGTGTTTACCATAGGCAGAAATCCTTCCTCTTCCCGTTAACCCTCCCCACAGTGCTGCAGGCTGGCACATGTCCTGAGAAGGGCCCCGATAAGAGAGCTGCTTAACAGGGACATTTTCACTACAGGCAGTTCTGGTTGCCTTGGTGAAGTCCCTGTGCATCTGAATCGGGGCTCACCTGTTCCTGGCTGGGGGCCATTTGTGATCACGCCGGAGTGGCCCCCATAAGAAACCCCCAGTGAGCTCGAGCCAGCTGGACTATGAACATTTACTAAGAGACGAGTAAGACCATTTTATTCATGACAGTTACAGAAAGGCTCATTCTTGGGAGGTAAGTAGGTGTAGAAGAGTTTGGGCATCAGGGACTGGGGCCCAATGACAAGTTGAGAAGGTGGGGGACAGAGCAGGACAGAGTGAAACCACTGACGCCGGGAAGAGGGTGAGAGACTCCGACCAGTCGCTTTAGGTGGGAAACTTGGGGAGAAATGTCTAAAACAGAATGTTGGGGAAACAGCTTTTACGGCATGTTGATTTTCAAAATCTCTCACCCTGCTTGAAGAAATCAGAGTTGCATTCTGCTCTGGTCCGTAGTGGGAACCAGTACCTATGTGGCATTGTTGAGTCCTCATGTTATGACTGGATGTGTGTGGTAAAGTGTGTCACATCCATACTGGATTTTGAAGACTTAGTGTGAAAAAAAAATGCAAAACAAAAGCAAAAACATCTAAGTCACTGGTGTCTTTTACATTGAAGATACATCGAAACCGTAGTATTTTAGTGTGTGAGGTTAAAGGAAGCATATTATTGACATTAATTTGACCTTTTGTTTCTACATTTGAAAACGTGTCCCAATCGTACTACTTGAGGCTGTATGTATTACTTGTACTGTTTTTCTCCTGGACACCACCGATCTCCATCGTTCTTTGAAGTTTCATGAGTTCAGCTTATTTTTATCCTGTGTTGGGATCGGTGCTACTACAGCGTCATCCAGGCAAACACTCACATCTTTACTTTTCTGGTGGCCCAAGAGGAAGTGGGTCAGACTTGATATATCTCAATCTCCAAATGAGGTGCCAGCCTAGCCTCCACAGTATGCGTCCGCCTCAGCGTGTGCAATCAAGCTTGGCTGGCTATTTCCTTCTGTGTATTTACCAACCGCTTCACTGTCATGATGAACAACTACCATAAACCTTTGTGCCTAGTCTTACAAGAAAGCTGCTGAGTTAAGAAATAGTAATATTTCTTAAGATTTATTTTTCAATTATCTGTATATATGTGCCTCTCTGTGGACATGCAGATGATGTCAGGTACCCCAGGAAGCCAGAAGAGGGGGTCAGGTCCTCTGAAACTGTATTTACAGGCAGCTGCAAGCTGCCTAGTTAAGTGCTGGGAACAGAACTCAGATCCTCTGCAAGAATAGTATGTGCCTTAAACTGCTGAGTCAGCTCTCTAGCCCAGTATGAGTATTCTTAAAGCATCAGAAATTCAGGGCCAAGTTTCCTTTGGTAACTACCTGTGTACAAAGAAACACTACCCGTGTCACCCTTAAACATGGACCAAGACCAAGTTCCCTTATAACAGTGGTCCTCAACCTTCCTAAGGCTGTGACCCTTTAATGCAGTTCCTCATGTTGTGGTAACCCCCCCAACCATAAAATTATTTTCATTGCTACTTCAGAACTATAATTTTGCAATTGTTAGAATCGTAATGTAAATATTTTTGGAGACAGAGGCTTGTCAAAGGGGTTGTGACCCACAGGTCGAGCCTTCTAGGAACAGACCTTAACTGAGAAACAAATGGGGCGAGCATGGGACACAGAGAGCGTGCCTGAGTGAGAGGGAGTGAGAAAACTAGGGCTCTGTGCCCGTCACAGGTCTGACCTCAGAAGGATGCCGGAGAGGAAAGGGACAGAAGAAAAGAAGAAAAGGGTGGAGGACAAGGAGAGAGAACCAGAGAGAACAAATGAGACTTGGTTCAGATGATTTCTAATAGTTCGTAGAGGCTCAGAACAGCTTGAGAATGACTACCCCATAAAGCAGAAATCTCCTGTAAAGCCCTTGCAAGCTGGAGCCAGACAGATAATGTGGCTGCTCAGTGGCCACAGCCGTGAGCTTATTTATTTGGGAAGTGGCCTTGAAGCAGCCCTAGTTCTTTGTCCAGACAGAGCATGTGTGTGTGTGTGTGTGTGTGTGTGTGTGTGTGTGTGTGTGTGTGTGTGTGTGTAGGGGTGGGGGTTGGAGAGTAGCGGGTTGGGGGTGGGGGTGGGCGTGGTGTGGGACCGGGGCTGAGCATTTGTAAAAGCGACAAAGTAAAAAAGACCCTTGGGGGTCATCAAATCGGAAGTATTCCTATGGATGCCTCCTTTGGGGTTCTCCATGGATGGTGGAGGAGAATGGGAGGCAGGAGTGGCTGGTCACAGGGGTCTGCGGTGCAGTCCCCGGCAGGGTATCATTGTGTGATGTCACAAGTAACTATTCAGAGCACAATTGGGGCCCTTCAATTCATCAGAGTGGTGGTGTTCTTTATTTCACATCGGGACGAGACAAGATACTCATTCTGAAGACTTAGGAGAAACATAAAATCCCTTCAATAGAGTTCAGCCTCTGGTTTGGGTCTGAACAAATTCAGTGCAATTTCTTATGCTATAACTCGTGCGTCTTTGGGACAGGGCAATGAAAATGAATGTCCTAAATAATGACCCGAGGCGCTGCAAGGGTGTGAAGTACCTCACAAATCATCAAAGAAAGATTAAATTATGTCTTATACTTACAGAAGCCAAAAAGTGGAGTAATAATATATTTTAGAAACCGTTGCTCCAGGAGCTAAAGCTAAAATCGTGGCAGGGTTTAACCCCAGCCTGACCAAGACACGTAAGTCACCAGCAGTTCTCAAAATTAAAAGGCTATGGTTAATTCTCTTTTGTATATTGGTAATAGGTGTGTGTTATGGATTATTTTTTTGTATGTGTATGCTATATATGAATGTTTATGTTTGGGGGTGCAAGTGCCTATATGGGGGTTGATGTTGAGTGTCTTTCTGATATACTGTATTTTTTGATGTTTACATTTATTTACTGATTTTCTCTCTCTCTCTCTCTGTCCCCCTGGGCCCCCGCCCCCAACCCTACACATACATGTGCATGTGTGTAGCATGTGTATATGTGCTGTATTCATGTGAAGGGAAATTAGAGAACAACTTGTAGGGGTTGGCTCTCACCTTCCATTATGTCTTAGCTAGGGTTTCTTTTGCTATGATAGAACATCCTAACCAAAAGCAGCTTGGGAGGAAAGGATTTAGTTTGGCTTACAATTCTCAGGTCACACTCAATCAGTCCCCGAGGGCAGTCAGGGCAGGAACTGAAGCAGAAGCCTTGGAGGAATGCTGCTTACTGGCTTGCTCACCCTGCTTTCTTATACAATCCAGAACCACCAGTCTGGAGAGAAGACCACCTACCATGGGCTAGACCTTTCCACATCAATCACAGTTTCCCATGGGCCGATCTTTTTGTTTTGGTTTTGTTTTGTTTTTCAAGACATGATTTCTTTGTGTAACAGCCCTGGCTGTCCTGGCACTATCTCTTGTAGACCAGACTGGACTCAAACTCATAGAGATCCACCTGCCTCTGCCTCCCGAGTAGAGTGCTGAGATTAAAGACATGCGCCATCAGGCCAATTTATGGAGGCATTTTCTCAATCGTGGTTCCCTCTTAGATAACTCAAGCATGTGTCAAGCTGACAGAAACAACCAAATACACAACCAGGACACTAAGCTATAATTGATAAATAAAAGCGGTCTATTTAAGGTATAGAACATGCATATTTGATACACATACATATGGTAAAATGATTACCACTATTGAAATGACCAATACATGCATCACCGCATGAGTCACCTTTTTATGTGTGTGTGTGTGTGTTTTGAATACTTAATAACTACTCTTAGCAAATTCCTAGTATACCACATATATACTTCCTAATTATGGTAACCGTGCTGTACATTCAATAGTCAGATTAATACGTGGAGATTTGCTCTCTGGGACTCAAGGTAGCCTGAGCCAGGGAGACGTGCTTGGCTGTAGAGAGATGTCGCAGACTCCTGAGGCACTTACTCCACTTCGTCCTTGCTGCGCCCCTGTCCCTTCAGCTGACAAGTGTCCTCTGCTTACTCCTGTGCTTGCAGGTGAATGAAAATGGCCACTCCAGCTCTGATGTGACAATGTCTTTCAGCGCACATGTCCATCACTTC
The DNA here is from genome assembly GCA_902168325.1 of Peromyscus nudipes. NCBI lineage: Eukaryota > Metazoa > Chordata > Mammalia > Rodentia > Cricetidae > Peromyscus > Peromyscus nudipes. The sequence goes on along the minus strand of CABHPH010094059.1, from coordinate 22,618 downwards.
ATGACCCTGGTCTCTGTCTATTTCCACAGAAAGAGAACAGCAGGCTTTTGCCAGTCAGTTCCCTTACAACAACTCACCAAAGTCAAGGTTTTAGGAGAAAAAGAACCATGAAGCTCCCTTTTTTGTTTTTTGTTTGTTTGTTTGTTTTTGTTTTTGTTTTTGTTTTTGTTTTGAGACAGGGTTTCTCTGTGTAGTTTTTGGTGCCTGTCCTGGATCTCGCTCTGTAGACCAGGCTGGCCTCGAATTCGTAGATCCACCTCCAGTGCTGGGATTAAAGGCGTGCACCACCACTGCCCAGCGAAGCAACCTTTTTAAAGAGCTGTGAGTTAGAAAAGGATAGGAGGAAGAGGACTAGCAGAAGAAGAGGAAGAGGAAGAAGAAAAGTGCACGCCTTTAATCCCAGCACTCAGGAGGCAGAGCCAGGCGGATCTCTGTGAGTTTGAGACCAGTCTGGTTTACAGAGCGAGTCCTGGGACAGGCTCCAAAGCTACACAGAGAAACCCTGTCTCTAAAAAAACCAAACCAACCAAACAAACAAGCAAACCAAACTAAACCCTAAAGCTTCCTGGCTGGCTGGCTAAGTGAACGGATACAGAAGCCACAGTTCCAAAGGGTCAGCTGTGAGGGGTTGTGGGTAAGGCTGTGCACCTGACACGTGGCTACTGTAATCTATTCAATAAAAAAAATATCATGCCTTCGGTAGCTACTTTTACGGAACACTTTGCTAACATACTTATCGTTTAAATTATTTATTTATTTTTATTGACTTATCTATTTGTTCACATATGTATGCATTTATTTAATGTGTGTGTGTGTGTGTGTATACTACAGTGCATGTCAGAGGTCAACTTGAAGGACTTATTCCCTCCTATCACCATGTGGTCCCCAGGAGGTTGATGTGAGGTAGCAAGCTCCTTTATCTGCTGAGCCAGCTCACCAGCCCCTCCCTCATCATTTTTAATAATAGCGTAGTTTGTATCCTAGCACCCACCTTACTGTGCTCCACCAGTTGCTGATGCCGAATATCCTTCCTTCCATGAAGTCGTCAATATATTCAGTGTTGCCGTGAACAACCATCCTAAAATTTTCATGGCAAGTCTTCAATATTTTAGTTTAATTTTTTTTTTAGGGTAAGTTACCGGTAACAAAATTGCTTTGTTTCATGAAGAAAAGCAAGCTGTCAAAAATGTCTGAATCAGTTAAGTGGTCGCCACTTGAGCATGAGGACCTGAGCTCAGGACCCAGCACTCATGGGAAAAGCTGTGTATTATGTCACACATTTATAAATCCCAGAGCTGGGGGAGTAGATTCTGGAAGACCCCAGGGGCTCGTGGGCCACTTAGTTTTGCAAATCGGTGAGCTCCAGGTTCAGTGAGAGACTTTGTGTCAAAAAAGAAGGTGGACACTATGGAGGAAGATACCCTGACGCTGACATCTGGCCCTTCAAATAAACATAAGGAACACAGCATACACGTGCATATGCTCGCTCTTGTGTACAGGTGTGTGCAGTCAAACACAGAGGTGCACACCTACACAAACATGGACACATTCATACACCACACATACATGCATGTACACACACACACACACACACATACACATGCACACACATGCACAAGTATTTTTAAGGCTCATTTTGCCAATTTGATAGCAAAGAACAATCAGATTTTTTTAATGTTCTTACTGGAGTGGAACAATCTCTCATAAGTGCGTTGGCCTTTGGTATTTATTTTGCAGCACACTTATTTTTAAAACTCAACTCCACTTTCACAAGGAGGGAAGGAAGGCTTCAGAAGCTGTCGTTAGTCATGGATTTGATCTCAGCCCTAATTGCATCTGTGGCTTCCTTCAGTTAAGTCTCCACGTAAAAATAAACCTGTATCACATGCCTTCCCCAGGGGAGTATTGGAGTTGTAAGACAGTATATAAAACCAAGCCTTTGATGTATTTTACATCACTGTCCCACTGAACCTTTCTGGGGATATTCTAGGAGATGTAAGCTGATCTCCAAACTGATAGGATCATATGTGTGAGACTTGAGTACCCAGGTGATTTAGAATGATGAGGTGGGGAGGAAGGGGAAGGGGTCACATGAGTGAGAGATAATAAATTCGTCTGCTCTCGTGGTGGTTGAATTTAGAAGAATAGAGTCGATCTTGCCATCTTGATCCCCAAGAAAGAAGAGAGAAATGCGCGTGGGACGCTGACTGCTTCTTTGAAACCCTTGCTTTACATCCTGCGTTGAAAGGGCAGAGCGCCGTTCCGGCTGAAGAGTGGGCAGTTTTGAACTTTCTCAGACTTGCTTCCCAAGACCTTGAAATGACTCAGGATGGAAAATTCCCAGGGTATTAGTCTGAGAGAGAGAGGCAGCTCATGGGAGATTGAAGGCAAAGACGTTTAGAAGCAAAGGTGCAACATGGTGGATCTTTTTTTTGTTTGTTTGTTTTGTTTTTTTGTTTGTTTTTTTTTTTTGTTTTGTTTTTCCAGACAGGGTTTCTCTGTGTAGCTTCGTGCCTTTCCTGGAACTCACTCTGTAGCCCAGGCTGGCCTCAAACTCACAGAGATCCACCTGCCTCTGCCTCCTGAGTGCTGGGATTAAAGGCGTGCACCACCACCGCCCGGCAAATGTAAGGGTTTTTTTGTTTGTTTGTTTTTGTTTTTTGTTTTTTGAGACAGGGTTTCCTCTGTGTAGCTTTTGGAGCCTGTCCTGGAACTCCCTCTGTAGCCCAGGCTGGCCTCGAACTCACAGAGATCTGCCTGCCTCTGCCTCCCAAGTGCTGGGATTAAAGGCATGTGCCACCACCGCCCAAACATGGTAGATCTTGATCGTGTTTCCTCAGAAATGTCCTTTTGTGTAGCCAGTGACCCTTGTAATTTGATTAAACAAGGTGGTTCATGGTAAGAACCACCCGGTGCTCTTACTGAAAACAGACATTTCCATAGCCAACTCACCCTTCAGATGAGGGTCTGATGAGTCAATTGACTGTCAGGGTTAGAAAACACAAATTGAAAGAGTCTGAGGGATGATCGGTCTCTTGTAGGAGATCGCTCTCAGGATGTCCATCTAGCCTAGAAAAACACTCTCCAGCCACACTTCCGAATCACAGGCAGGACTCTAACATTATTATTTGAGTTATGCCATCTCTATGTCCCTAGCCACAAGGGAAGCCATGCTGTGTGAGCCAGAGTCTCTTTGTAGAACAATTAAAAACCGAATTCAAGCCGGGCAGTGGTGGCGCACGCCTTTAATCCCAGCACTCGGGAGGCAGAGCCAGGCGGATTTCTGTGAGTTCGAGGTCAGCCTGGGCTACAGAATGAGTTCCAGGAAAGGCGCAAAGCTACACAGAGAAACCTGTGTAGAAAACCCTGTCTCGAAAAACCAAAAACAAAACAACAACAAAAAAAAAAAACCGAATTCAGTGACAGCCATTTTACCTCTACACCCAGCAACATGGGCCAGTCTTACTCTGCTATGCGGATAAAGAAACAGCTCGAATGATCTCTGGGGGAAATAGAATGAAACACAAGTTCCCTTGTATCTTGAAGTCATTCGATTCGATTTCAATACCTGCTTTGCGGCCATCCCATCCTGAACGTGACTGATCTCATCTGATTTCAGTAACTTGTCACCTAAGATCGGGATACTTTGCAAAAGTCACTTATCCTGTTTTCAAGTTGAAGTTGAATTGAGGTCAACAAGTCCTCTATTTTAATATACAAATTCTTCTGGAAAGGTGATCAAACATTCGAAATTTAGTATACATTACTTTAACTGGGGGAGCAGAGTGGTACTTGTAGGGGAAAAGTTAGAGGTGGGTGACCAAGGTGGCATAGGGAAGGAAAGGCTAGATGGAGAGTCACAGTAGTTACTGTCAGATGCTACATGGCACCCCGAAGATGGGTTGTGCTAAGCACATAAATTCCCCTTGTAGTAGGAAGTGTTTAAGTATTTTCTCAATCTGTTCATCATCTGAGATGTAGCGTGGATGTCAGATGGTATTTTTCCATGTAAAACAATGTCTGATTGGGGTTGTAGAATAAAGCTTAAAAACACAAATGGGTTGTTTCAATATAATTCAATGTGTTCAGCCAGTTGGGTTAGTATTTGCTCAGCTAGGCAATCCGTTGCGCTACTACCTATGCTTAGTCTTTGCTCCTCACGCAAGGGGGAGCCAGGTGCTTTCTCAGCAGAGGTCTGACAATGGTTGCCTAACTCTTGCGGCTGAGTTTATGTTTGCTCTGGGTATCTTGAGCTATTGGCGTGTGTATCTTGATCTATTTGTTTTGGGTACCGTGAGAGGTTATTTCCTTTTGTTCGCATTTCTAGGGCTTTCGGTGTATCTCGGGGCTTTACTATGACCACCGTTTCTAGATTCTTATGAATTCTTGAAAATGCATCAGAAAGCACATGAAACATCTTTTGCTTTCTGAGCACAAAATGGGAAGCACACCACGTTCTCAGTTCTCCTTTATTTCACCATTTCTAGCCTTTCCTACTTACTGTTCATTACCGCACGTGTTGAGTAGAGGGGTATGTTGGGTGTGGGGAGACTTTCATGCCCTAGGAAGCCTTGAAGAAAGGACTGTCTCCCGCCTCTTTAAGGCTCCTCTTTAAAGGAAGCCCACCCCTGAGAAGGGGATGAAACCAGAGAAATTTGAAGAGGTAGACAAGCTTTTTAGGATCCTCCACCCACCAACCTTTGATCCTTTACTACCGAGGAATTAACTTCAGATTTCACTGTAAGGTCCATGTAAAGCTGAAGGTATGGGATTAGTGTGGCCTATTTGATATAATTAACTTTTTATCTTGATGATACATTTTGAAAAGGAGCGACTGAAGGCTGGTCCTGGAAGTCCAATCTGAAAAACTGGCTGAATTCATAGGAGGAAATACTATAAGAATATATCTGAGCTTTTGAGTCAAATAGACCCCAAAACTACACTTGACCTGCGGGTGAAGCCTCCATAGACTCTTGGTGCAGCTTTCTTAGCCGTGGGCTGAGAGGGCTCATGAAAATACCATTTATGGAGTCTTCACATTCTTTGATTTTAGATTTATTTATTTTATATGTATGAACGTTTTGACTGCGTTCATGTATGTGGGTCATGTGCATGCCTCGTGTCCATGGAGGTCAGAAGAGGGTGTTGGATCCCCTGGAACTGACTTAAAGACGGTTGTAAACCACCATTTGGGTGCTGCGAATTGACCCCAGGTCCTCTGCAAGAGCAATAAGTATTCCTCACCATTGAGCCATCCCTCCAGTTCAAGTCTGTGCTTTCTTAACATTGAGTATAATGCCATGGAGTTGTTTGTGTGTTGAAACATTCCTTTTTATTATTTTTTTAAGAAGATTTTCAGGGCTTTTTTTCCCCCAAAGAGTGAACTTTCATTCCTTGCTAAGTCTGTGCATAATTTATTTATGGCTGCTCATAAGTATATGGAGGTCCGGGGATACACTTCTGTTGACAAGGTACTGACCTCACAAGTATGAGGACCTGAGTTCACCAGCAACTGTGAAAAAAAAAAAAAAACAAAACCTGGGTGTGACAGTGTGTATCTATAATCATAGAGGGGTAGAGAAAGAGACTAGAGGATCCTCCACTGGCCAGCTAGTGTAGAGGCATTAGCAATCTCCTGGCTCAGTGAGGGTTCCTGCCTCAAAAAATAAGGTAGACATAGACAGCAGAAGACGTCAGATGTCGACTCGTGACATCCACACATGCATGTGCCCACCTGCCATCATATGGATATATGTTTGCTTATATACATGCACATACATGTATTCCCACACACAAACAAGAAAAGTGTATGGACATGGCTTACCTAAGATCATGAAGTAAGAGAAATAAAATAGGACTGATTGTCCCTGATACTCCCTGCCCAGTCCACCTACTGCATAGTCTTCCAAGACAGCTGCTGTCCATGGCGTATTGGGGGAAAAGGAGGAAGTCAAGCACAAATAAAGGAAAAAGAAGTGATTCTGTTAACATGTAATCCAAACCCATGCCATTGGGTTGGCAACACCCATTTGATTTAATATAATCATGATTACACTCACTACAAAGGAAGTACAATACAAAGATAGCATGCCGACGCTCATGTACATTTGGGGAGGAAACTGGAAACTTGGGGAAAATCTATACTCACTTCAACCACATGAGCAACCAAGGTAGTTCTTTGTTTCTTCTTGTCTACCCAGGTATTAAATTGAGACCAAGAAGCTTGGGATAGCTTTGTGATGCCTGCTCCAAACCAATTGCTAGGTGACTTGAGTTTAAATCGTTTGGCTCTGTGTAGACCCTTCTACAGACTGACTTATGTCTGAGTTGCCTATGGTGTTAGAAAGAAGTCGTGTGGTGTAGTGTTACAGGCATGAACTTTGGAAATGAAGGATCTTAGGTTCAAATTCATCCACTTTGCTGTGGGACGATCCTTCTGTATGCTGTGAATATGTATTACTTTCATTGGTTAATAATAAAGCTGTTTGGCCTATAGCAAGGCAGGATAAAGTTAGGTGGGACAATCAAACTGAGGACTGGGGTGAAGAAGGACAGAGTTGGGAGAGACATGAAGCAAGATGCCAGAGGACAGGTGAAGTCATGAGCCATGAAGCAATACAAAGATGAATAGAAATGGATTAATTTAAATGTAAGAGCTAGTTAGTAATAAGCCTGAGCTATTGGCTGAGCATTTATATTTATATATAAGCCTCTGTGTGTTTGGGACCGGGCAGATGGGACAGAAAATGTCCACCTCTGTTTACACCACTTAGTCATGCTGTGACTGGGAATGCTTCAAGTATCTCTCTCAGATGATGATTGAACAGTATATTACAGGTGGGGAGTGATAGTGATCATGTTATCATTAGGTAATTACTATTAGGTATCAGGTAGCATTTTCTAAAAAAACAGAAAGAATACATATACATACATACATGCATACACACATACATGCATGCATACACACATAGAGAGAACTACAGATTCAGAAAGACCTACTTTTATTTCAACCATACAAGCAACAGTGTCCATTCCTTATTTCTTTCTGTCCGCTCGGGGATTACATTGAGATGAAGATGTCCAGAATAAAGGAATAAATAATTATTGTAAACATGATTTTGCTTAGATTGGCTTCCATTATTGGAGGCTGATTACAGACAAAGGCTGTCTGTAAGATGTGGCGGAGGACCTGGTAGCTGCTCATTCCAGAGACCTGGCATCCTGGTAACAAGGATGCACACCCAGTCTAAGGCTGAAGGACCAGAAGCTCTGTGGAGGGTCACTGGTGTGTGTGTGTGTGTGTGTGTGTGTGTGTGTGTGTGTGTGTGTGTATGTGTGTGTGCATTGAAAGACTGAAGAAGCTGGAGTCTGGTGACCACAAGCAATGACAGCAGGAGCATTACATGTTCAGGGAGAATGGAGCTTGTGTGCGCTGGCTGGCTTTTCTCCCCCTTCTGCTCTTGCTTCACCCAGGACTACCTGGTGGCACTGCTCACATCCATGGTACACCCTTCGCTCTCCCACAGGTGAGTCTTTTCCAGGACTATCCTCACAGACGCTTCCAGAAGCGTGCTTTACTGATTCCCCCTACCAATTTTTCTCCTTGCTATGACAAAAGACCCAACAGGAATAACCCATGGGAGGAAGGATTTACTTGGCTTTGCTGTTTCATAGGTTCCGTTCCATTCATAGGTTTTGTTGATCCTGGGCTATGGAGAACATCGTGGTGGCAGGAACACGTGAAGGACAAAACCATTCATCTCATGCTGGGTAAAAAGCACAGAGCCAGTCAGGCACATGGGGCCATGTATAACCTTTCAAGACATGCCCTCCAGTGGTCTATTTCATCTAACGAGGCTCCAGCGTCTAAAATTTCTACAATCTCTTCTAATACTGCTCCCAACTGATTACTACCATGCTCAACATGTGAGTCCACGGAGGGACATTTCATATCAAGCCATAATATTCTACCCTTGTCCCCCGAAGGCTCCTGGTTATATTTTAATGCAAAATATATTTAGTCTATTTTTGAGTTCACATCATCTTAACATTAGAAATGCAACTCTAGAGTCTCTACCAAGACTCAATGTAATCTTCTGGCTGTGAACCCCTGTAATAGTAATAAGAGAGCCACCTACTTCAGATATACAGTGTCAGAGAGGACACATTCTTTTTCTAAAAGGAGAAATGGGGCACAGAGAGAAGGATGGAACCAGAGCAAGAACACAGCCCAACAGGGCCAACAATAAATGCTGTGGCTCTGTGTCTTGGACCCAGGGCCATGGTAGCATCATCTCAGCTCCAAAGGGTTTGGGTGGCCCCACCCCCATGGCCTTGCCTTTTGTAGACCATATGGTCTCTTCTCTTGAGCCGACTCTGTCATTACCTGTAGTTTTCCTTGACATATGCCCTACAATTCTGACATCTCCAGTATCCTGAAGTCTTCTCTGGCAACTTAGGCTCGACTCCCAGTCTTCATGCATTGCCCACTCTGGCAAGCTCTACAGGGACTCCAAACCCACCACACACTGATTAGCCTCTCTGGGCTCTCTTTTTTGAAATCTGTCTGGAAGCCTCTGCAATCTTTGCACCCTACATGACTACAAAAGCAAGGTCACATGGATGACAACAAGGTCTGCCATTGGCTTGAGCAGTAAATGGGCTCCTTGGACCATGGCAGTGGTAACCTCTGAGTGGCTAAGCCAGGAAAATACTTCTCTAGTCAGTTCTGTGTGTACATGGTACCCAAGAAGTCTCATCTCAAAACAAAATACTTCAAATGAGTGATAACCTTTACATCCTTGATCCCATCATGAGTGGAGTCAAGTTAATTCTGGAGACATCGTCAAGGCATCATTCCTACTGTTCCAGACCAAAGCACACGGGTTCTTTCTCTTGGGTGCTTTAACAACCTTTAACAACCAAGCCCTCCTTGCCTGCAACTTTAAATATGCTCCCTTTAAGGGGTTGGGTTGGGGGACTCACATTCCAGCCCCTCTCATGGCTGCAGTAAAATGTGTAGAAAAAAACAGCCTTCCTTTTAAACTACAAACAAGCTTCATTGTCATAGCAATCAAATTTACATTCTGTGTATGTCTTTTGGTGAGTGATCATCACATGGCTGGTGTACTGTGTGCATCTTCAACAAATGGACTGGGCATAATAGGCATTGTAGGTAAGATGCTGGACCTCACCAAGGAACTTTGTCACCCATATTTGTCACTTGGCAACCATCTGGTGAATAAATGGCAGGCATGGTTGATTTTAACT
>CABHPH010094059.1:0-13248 GCA_902168325.1 Peromyscus nudipes | reverse complement strand
TCTCTCTCTCTCTCTCTCTCTCTCTCTCTCTTTCTCTATTTCCTTCATCTGTTCCATTCCCTGGAAAGGAGTCAGGAAGCATGACCTAACTGGAAATTTCAAATGCAGGAAAATTAAAAGCAAAGCAAAGAAAAAAACACCACAACCATGGATGTTTTGACTACTAGCATGCAGAATTTAGGTTGTGTTAACATTTTTTGGATTACAGAAAAATTGATTGAGCTTGTGAACCAAGAATAAGTTATATCTTACAAAGGAAGTAATTTTTAGCATTCTCTCAGGAGGATCTGATTTACCAAAGTTAGAAAACTATTGCTTTTTGGTAAAAGAAGGCAATCAGGTTCAGGAGAAAGGGTCTTGGGTTGTTAGACATGAGTCCTGAGTTCAAGTCCCAGGATTTTCTTTGATGAAGCATTTGAACAAGCACTTCATACCTCTGCATTTCAGCTTTTTTGGGGTGGGGTTGGTTTTGTTTGAGATAGGGTTTCTTCTGTGTATCCCTAACTGTCCTGGAACTGACTTTGTAGACCAAGTTGGCCTCAAACTCAGAAATCCAGCTGCCTCTGCCTCCTCAGTGCTGGAATTAAAGGCGTGCACTACCACCGCCTGACTTACATTTCGGCTTTCTTAACCACGTAGTAGGCAAGGTTCTCTTATCGGTTATTTTGTGAATCCTTGTATGTGTTTGCAATTGTGTGCTGTATGCATGAGTGTGCACCAGTGTGTGAGTGTGCACGTGGCACCCAGAGGTCAGTGTCAGGTGTCCTCTACTGCTCTCCACTTTAGTTTTGGAGACAAGATCTCCTGTTGAGCCGGGGGTCGCCAGTTTGGCTTGCCAGTGTTTCCAACTCCTGACCCTGGGGCCCACACCACCACACCTGGCTTTTTACACAGGGAATGGGGATATGTCAGGAACTTGTGCTTGCACAGCAAACAGTTTGCTCATGGAGCCACCTCCCCGGCCTCTACAGAAAACAGCATTTACTGCAGCACAGTTGTTAAAAGTGGTGCTTTCTGAGTTAGATAAGACTTGGCCTCAGGCTGACATCCTCAGGTCAATAGCTATGTGATTTTAGAGAAATTCAATCTTTCCATTTTCCATTATTTCATCACCCTTAAAACTGATACAAGGGTAATAATTCGAGCCTGGACTGCTCTACAGGTTAAACACACATAAGCTGTTGACAAGTAGAAGCTGTTACAGTTACGCGGTCTGTGCCACATTCTTCCAGAATCATCAGAAATCCAAGAAGAAAATCAAAGTTTCCAACAGTGTGACAGAGAAAAAAAAATTAAGTAAACTATTTGCATTCAGCTGTCTCACTCCCCTGAGTACTTTGTGCAGATGTAGTTTGAGTATTCATGAAGAAAGGCATTATCAAGGCCCTTGTCAAGTCAAGTCTCATAGTCTGTTCCATTCATTTAAACAGTGAGCCAGCATCCCTGCCTGCCTTCTAGCCTCTTGATGGTCCATGGCCTCTAGGGATGTTGCGTAGTGTTGTAGGGCGTGCAGCAGAAATGGCAGAATTAGACGTAAACAGTATGTTATTTACCAGCTCTCCTTTTTATTCCTGGTGTTTTGTGGGAATTTTTGTCAACTTCGGAGTCCAGAAGCCTAGGACAGTTTAAGTTTGCCCTTGCATCAGTTTTTACAGGGTTCAGGCTTGATTCAAGACAAATCACTGCTAATATGGGCTCACACAACCTCATATTGCCTTTGCTGAATTCACAAATTGGGAAAATTCTTCTCTCTCTAAAAAGAGTTTGGGTGCAGTTATCTGACACCAGTGAGCAAACAAACAGACAAGAAAAACCAAAAAACAAAATGAAACAAAACAAAAAAAAAACCAACAAAATGAGTGTACTAGTTCCACCTTAAATATCTTAAACCTAACTAATTGAGGCTGAGCCCAGCAGGCCCAGTAGTGGCCCAAGCTCTTTACACTCAGTCAGGGAATCATCTCATCGACCAACTTTAGGTAGATTCTCTTTTACTCCCCTATTTAACTGGGGAGAAAACTGAGGGACAGATAGATTGAATGATTTGTTACCCAACTAGTTACTGGCGAAACTGGGATTTAATCTGTTGCAGTGTGGTACCAGAACAAGACAGGTCAGCTGTAGTTGCTCAACGGCACAGGATACATGTAATAGATTTTTATAGTTTTATTAAATATTGAACTCGGGAAAATTAAATCATAGCAGGCTGTAAATATAATTCAAACTTTTATTAAATGTCAGGATATTGGATCTTTGGATGCATTTTACTTCTGGGCAATTGTCCAGGCTTGAAGCATATATTTAAGTATTTGCTGTCATGATTTTGCATTGATTTACAATAGCAAACCAGATTACAGGGCGGGGGGGATTAAATTATAGACACACTTTTGGGAGGAGACCTTTTGATCTTGGTGAATGAGTTCAAATGTTACCCCTGTACTCAGCCGGCCTCTTTGGCCTGGGCGTTTCTATTGAAAGGTTTGAGACCCTATTTGGACCTTCCCAAAGGGGAATTTATTCTTTATCTTTAAACCAGGTATACTCCTGTGGTAGATAAATGATCTTTGTGAGGAGGTGAATGGCTGCTATCAAAAATATTTTCTGCTTAGTTTGGAAAAACCTAAAATTGCTAACTATGCCAACATTTTTTTCCTTCCCCCAAGTTCTCTAAAACATTATGTGAGTGGAAAGAAAGAGCAATTTTTTTTTCATCACACAGAATAATTTCAAAGGCTGCACCTTCTCCAGGAAGTATCCACATCACCATATCTTCCGTCCGCCTTTCTTTGGACTTCACCCTCCGTCTCCTGTTAAAGCTAGGTTCCAACTCCATGCCCAGCACAGTTCTGAGATCAACCGTGGTAGGAAGCATAGCACCCTCTCATTTGGAGTTAGTCTGCATCAATGCCCAGTAACATGGTTCCTGAGCACGTCCTGATTGCCAGGCCTTCAGTGCCCACTGCCAACCAGTAGCCTGCTGCCTGACACTGTAATGGCTCCTTCTCTGTGCGTCTTCTGTTCCTGCGTTCCTCCCTTTGGGCTGAGGATCTGTGTATTCACAAACTGAGCTATGTCTGATTCCACTACATCATTTGAGGATTGTGAGTGAGTCTGACTCCCCTATATGCAAGGACCAAGGGAGAGTGCCTGGGCTCCCCAATGGAAACTGCCACAGAAGTGGGTCCCCAAGACAGGCTAGAGGGACCTTGACACTCATTATTTTAAGAGAAGCCATTTAAGCATTACCAAATAAGGAATGCCGCAACCCAGATATGAAGGGGTAGGTTGTTGTTTTGAAGAAAAAGCAGACAGAGGTGAGAGGCTGAAGTGGGCTGAAATGAAGGAGCAGGGAGTTCAGAGTGCAGGTGGGACAGAGTCGAGCATGAAGGACGTCACAGGGCAGGTTGGGGAACGAATCCTGCAGGTCCTGTGATCCATTCACCCGCACGACTGGCACCTGTCAGCCTGGACACAAGACCTTCGGGTTTGCAGCTGGCCTGGCTTGTAGTCTGGCTCCTTGTGCCTGTTTCTGCCCGTCCTTTGCTGCCAAGACCCCAGCAAGCCTCTCGCCGGCTGGACTCTGCACTCGGTTCCATTTCCAGTCTAATAGAATTGATGTTGCTCGGGAGCTCCCAGGACACATGGCATTGCTCTGTTTGGCTCGGGCAGTGCTCACACCAGAAGGGGGAGAGAAGAGAGGCCTGCCAAGAAGCTATTTCCTTCAGCTGTGGTCCCACTGCGCCTCCTGCTTCTTGTGAGCGACAAGCCTGAAGGATTCCGTGTAGGATTTTTAAATTAAAATGTTTGATGTTTTCTATCGCGGAACGTAGGAGATCATCTCTAATTAAAGTCAGCAAGTGTTTATTGAACGCTGTGTTTACCAGCAACACTCACCTCCCTAACCTTGTTATAAAAGTCATGGAAGCAAAAGATAAATAATTAAATAAGTAAAAAATACAGTGAGGCTCCAGACTTCAAGGGCATACTCACAAGTCATTACCATCTTCCCTGCCCCTCCCCCGCCCCCTCAGTTCTGTAGACTGAACCCGAGGCTTGGTGCGCGCTAGGCAATCACTCCACCACCGAATACAATCCCAGTTACATTATGGCTTGAAATCATCTAATGCATATGGTAATGTAGCTAACCTTACAAAACATTGCAGAACTTTCGCTGTATCGTGACTCAGACGCCACCGACTGAAAACAAACCCCCACAAAGAACATTTATTTCAGTCTCACTCTCCAGCACCAGGATCTGAAGAGATTCTGATTTTTCAGCTTTGCTGAAGTCTGACCCATTGGAACTGGGCACATTTAAGACATTGCAGGTGTACAACTTGATGTTTTGGTATACGCAGACGCATGATGACGTGATCACCTCCGTCAAACTCCTAACATATCTGTCACCTCACAGAATTTCCATTTCCTATTCTTTCCACTTGTAGTGAGAGCATTTAAGAAAACTTCAAGGCTGTGGCATAATATTGTCAACTGTAGTCACCATGTCAGAGGCATAGCAACAAGTGGCAGGCACGGCAGAAGGAACAGAAACCTGAGAGCTCACCTCTTGAACCCCCCAAGCATGAAGCAGAGAGAACAAACAGGAAGTGGCATAGAGTTTTTAAACCCTTAAAGCCCGCCTCCAGTGACATACTTCCTCCCACAAGGCCACATATCTTATACCTTCTCCAAATAGCGTCACCAACTGGGGACCAAGTGTTCAAACAGCTAAGCCTGAAGTGGACATTCTCATTCAAAGCACCACAAGATTGGATCTTAGATTCCCCACAGAGATGAGATCAAGTCATCTTTATCTTTCTGAGTCTGGCTCAGCAACATAATGCTCCCAGGATCATCCGCATGGAGACATCTAGCTTGACATGACCATGGGCATCTTAGCTGTAATCCCAATGCATTGTTTTGGACGTTAACTTACATTTCAAGATATGTAGATTGTTAAAATAGCTTAGTGTGATGTGCCAACCTTGACACCCAGACTGACTGATGTTAGTAGTTTTGGGGAAAGTTCAGGCACATTCAACTGTTCCACCTTTGTCTAGCTTAGCATCTGAATGAACCATTTCCTCTTGTGTTGCAGTGTGGGGATTCACCCATATTGCTGCCTCTTAAGACACATTTTTGTCTGTAAATCCCCAATAAACTGCTCTTTGTGCCACCCTGGGTCCATGGACCATTTCTGCCTCTTTGTTTGGTTTCATGGCACCTTCGACCTTCAGTGGCCACTTCTTATATGCCAGGACTGCATCTTTCTGAAATACTGCGTTGTCACAAATAACAAGGTTTCTTTCTTTTTAGCTTGGCAACATTCAAGTGTTCTCTCTCTCTCTCTCTCTCTCTCTCTCTCTCTCTCTCTCTCTCTCTCTCTGCATTCTTAAGGATCATCTAAAGTACTGTGCATGCTAGACAGGAACTTCACCACTGTACTATAACCCCATCCCTACGCCACATTTTAAAAACAATCCATCTTGAAGTTGGGCATGGCAGCACACATCTGTAATGTGAGCATTCAGAAGGTTGAGGAGGAGTTCAAGGTCAGCCTGGGCTATGTGCTAAGACTCTGTTTCAAGAAAACAAAAAACAAATAAAGAGTTCTGTAGTAATTTGAATGCAATTGGCCCCCATAATCTCATAGGGAGTGGCACTATTAGGAGGTGTGGCCTTGGAGTAGGTGTGGCCTTGTTGGAGGAAGTGTGTCACTGTGGAGGTGGGCTTTGATGTTTCTTATGCTCAGGATACTGCCCAGTGTTTCAGTTGACTTGCTCTTATCTGCAAGATGTAGGACTCTCAACTACTCCTCCAGCACCGCATCTGCCTGCATGTTGCCATGCTCTGGTCCATGATGATAATGGGCTGAACCTCTGAACTGTAAGGCAGCCCCGATTAAATGGTTTTTTTTTTATAAGAATTGTTGTGGTCATAGTGTCTCTTCACAGCAATAAAAACTCTAACTAAGACAGGTTCTAATTTTCCATGAATCCTTGAAATTCTAACTAGTAATAAAACCTCTCTCTTTTTCTCTTTCATACACACACACACACACACACACACACACACACACACACATACACCACATTCTGTTACACCAGAGCAGATTAAATATATACAGCTAGGAAATAAATAGTTAGTGACTGGCTGGATGATGAACCCATATATTGTTGGGAATGTTGAACCAAACCATAGGAAAATGACCTCAGACTAACTGAAAGGTTTAACATCATTTACTTTCTCCTACCAAGAGGCTTTATTGAATTTCCACATCCCCATGTCTGGTATCCTTTGATGAAGTGTGTAGTCTGCTCTTCCAAACTTCCCTGCTGGTAAAAGACATGCATTTATTTTTAAATACATTCATAATTTCTGGTCTATAGGAATAAACTATGCCTCTGGGAAAGATGTGTATTGCATGGATACGCTTTGTGAAGGTAAACACGCAGAGGCATTCTGCTCTCTGTTAATTAATGATAGCAGTGCCAAGCTTTCATAGGAAACCAATTTTGCTTCTGAACACCAGGGAGATCTTTGAGCCTAAGAAATGTTTCAATTTAGGAAAACTATAGCTCAGCCAAAAGTGCAAATGCAGCAGGTGAATTATGGTTGGTCCAGAAATTCGGATGCATTAAGTGTCTGTCCATGAATGCTCAGTAAGTACAAATGGACCCCCTGAAAGTATGTTCTTAAAACGACAGACAACTCCGGAAGTTGGAATTTGTTCCAGCATTTTCCCAGGAGTTGGAGTTGAGCTGCATGGCCTGGGACTGTGGGAGCTGAGAGAGGTTGGAACTATGAGCAGCTCACCAGGGTAGAACCTCGCCTTGGGCATGTAAGAGCCTCGCTTGGCTGGTGAGGGCTCAATGCTCTCTGTCTCCAATGGAGACTAATCTGATCTTTTGGCAGAGTGAAAGTTTGGGCGTCCTCTTGTTTTTATTCATTAGGAGGTTATTTATGAAACTCACTAGCTGTGACATGACCTCCTTGGTATATTTAAAGCAACCTCAGGCTGATGCTCTTGGAAGGTTTTTTTTTTTTTTTTTTTTGTACATGCAGATGCTGCTTGTCAGCAAGAATGTGTGGTTTGATGAGGTGAGAGGGGAAGGATATGAACGCTCACCAGATAACACTCTCCAATTTATACAACAGCCTATTCCAATACCGCTCTCGGCTCTGCACCAGTAGCGGCCTTGGACTGCTCCACTGTGCTGAGACATGGTTGATGACCAAAAGAACAGCTGAAGTTAACAGTTACTCAAAGTGAAGGAAATATCTCCTGAGTGAATACTAGGCATCAATTTTGCATAAATAAAACCATGTCCACACAAGTATATACGCAATGAGGTTAATTACAACATCACATGTAAGAATCACAAATTGGAAGACTGGAATATAGTTCATTTGGTAGAGTGCTTGCCTCACGTGCGAAACACCCTAGATCTGATCCCCAGCACATTAACCTGAAGTTGTAGCACAAGCCTGTGATTCCAGCACTCAGAGGTGAAGGCGGGGGTGGGGGGGATGGGTGTGGGTGGGTGGGTGTGGGTGTGGGATGTTCAATGACATCCTCATCGATATCCAGTTTGAAGCCAACCCTAGAGGCATGAGACTCTGTCTCAAAAAGAATTACAGATCAGAAATGACCTAAGAGGGCAGGCACAAGTTATGATCTATTACCACAGTGGAGTATTACATAACTGGGGAAAAAAACTATCTGCTTTGTAAGAGGGAAGATGTCCACCATCAAGTCTATTCTAATATGTACACATGCATACTATTTATGTATTTTGAAACTGTGGGTGTGGACCAATGTTACCTGTGGGAGACAACATTGGGGAAGGTGAGAAGGCCATTTCTGTACTAACGCCAAGGTTGCAATTAACATGTACTATTCATATATACATATATATATGAATATGCATATATATATTTGAAAAAGAAGTTTAAATAATTTAGAAGAGTTTCAGCCAAGTTTCTCAGAGTAAGCCTGGGACTACCCAGTAGCCAAAAAGAACAAATCTACAACTGCCAAGGTGGTTCTCTGGTAGCTTGAAACTATCAGGAGAACATTTCACAGGAGTATATTTCTAGTGTGTGTGCCGGCTTCTGAGACGGGGTGGGAAGATGAGTCTAAGTCAGCAGTTCTCAGCCTTCCTAATGCTGGATGTTCGACCACCAAAGCGGTTGTGAACCATAGGTCGAGAACTTCTGGTCTAAGTGCTCACTGGCACCACCCCGTCTCTATCAGCTGAATGATATGATACCATATATTGTCTATGTGATGCCAATATATTGTCTCTCCTTTTAAGAGTGTACAAACCACTTTCCAAGTCTTGAACAAGACAAGAAACCTGGGAGGGACCCTATTGGTCCCATTTTCAGGAAAGTAACTGAGGTTCAGGGGAGCTAGTTTATATGCTCCAATGGCACGCACAGCTAGGGTAGACGTGAGCAAGGACTCAGACAGGGAATCTATTCCCCGTGATGCCATTGATCCCAGGTAAATCACTGTTTTTCTAGGTCTTGGGTTCTTCAGCTATAAGACAAGCTCTCAACAATTTCCTGAGCATGAGAGTTTAGAACCGTTAAAAGAAAACAAGTACCCCCTTCCTTACGCACCCCATTCCCAACTTGGAAACAGCCCCCCAGCCGAACCCCCAGTATACACACATTCATGGTCACGTGAAAGGGAAAAGGCTCTGTGTTGTGAGGTGACTTAAAGGACTGATTCTGTTCTTGCAGAACAGCTGGGAAGAGCCAGAGAGAATGCATCACAGCATCCCTGTCATCCCTAATGTGGTCCTCCTCCTTGGGTGGGAAATCCTGAAGTCTGAGACGGCAGGGGAGAACTGCTCTCTTCTGACCTCAATCCTTTAGCCCCTCTTACATAAGGGCTCAGCTTGAACATAGAGTAGAAAGATGGTTCTGTGCCGTTCTAGCTGGCTATGGTATCTCTAAACAAACATGCTTAAACGATCAGATTTGCTGTGTCACCGGCAATGGGTCAGAGTAAAACAAGTCATCCTGCCTTGTGGCCCAGCGGCCACCTTATTTTTATTGTTTTACTTCTCTTCATATGTGTAGATGATGTGTGTGTGTGCACACACACATGTGTAGGCAATAGTATGCCTCAGACAGCATGTGATGTCAGAGGGTAGCTTTGAGTATCAGTTCTTGCCTTCCACCGTGTTGGAGACGGATCTCTTACTATTTGCTGCCGTGTGAGCTAAGTTAGCTGGCCTGTGAGCTTCTGGGAATTCTCCTGTCTCTGCTCGCCTCACTGAAGAAGTGCTGGGATTATCAACAGACACTTCTGTGTCTAGCTTTACACGGGTTCTGGGGAATCCAAACTCAGGTCCTCATGCTTGCGCAGCAAGCATTTTATCTGCGTGGTCATCTTCCCAGATGACCACTACTTTATTAACGCCTTCTTCTAGGCAACGGAACCTGAATCACGGGCCAATCAACAAGGCTTCGAAAGCCTATGGCCACAGGGCTATGCTTGAAGGTAGAGTTTTTACTAGTATTCTGATAGACTCTGGATAATAAACCGGAAGGCGACTTCCACTGTAAAGGAAACTTGTACCTCACAAATCCTGAGAGGTGGAGGAGGAGGAGGAAGAAGAGGGAACAGCCCATGGGAGTCCCATGAAGTACATTCCAGTTGGGAAGCTGAAGAAGGAGGTGATGGAAACCATAGGGGAGAGCCTTTCTTGCAGTTCTCCTTCAGAAGGAGTGGACAAGGGAGCTAAGCAGGCTCAGGGGAGCTAATCTGAACCTTCCAGAAGGTTCTACTTTGAGAATGTTACCAGTTCACAGATGCAGTCCATCTCAGGGACACATACACTCTCTTTTCGAAGGGCCCAAGCCAATCCACAATTAATGAATTAATTGTGTGTCTGTGTGTGTTTTGTGGTGTGACAGGCAGCACATGCGTGTGGAGGTCAGAGAACAATTTTCAAGAGTCAATCTTTTCTTCAACCATGTGGGTCCTGGGGATTGACCTCGGGCCATCAAGCTTGGCAGTGAGCACCTTCACCATCATCTGCTGGGCCCTCTTATGGGCTCCCATGGGAACTGTTTAGCCAGAAGTAACTCCTCTCTTCATAGCTCATCCATCGCTTCAGAGTCACTCTCCCACCAGGTCTCTTCCTGTGGTGGTGTTTGGTCAGCAGCACAAGCTCCCACAGGTGATGAATGGACCTTTGTCATGACGTCATGAATCACAGAAGCCCAGGTCCACAGCACAGAGACGGCTGTGGCAGACACAGTTCACGGGAAGCTTCTGCCTGCCACTTGTATTCTTTTATATTATTATTAATTAATGTTTTTCATTTATTTTACATCCCGACTACAGTTTCCCCTCCCTCTTCTCCTCCCGTTCCCTACCTTCCTGCCTCCCCTCTGCTCCACCCCTCCATCTACTCCTCCTCTGTTTCTGTTCAGAAAGGGGCGGGCCGCCCATGGGTCTCAACAAAGCATGGCAATATCAAGTCGAGGTAGGACTCAGCTCCTCCCTGAAACACAAATTGCTAAACGGTCTTATTAATAAAAATCTCAGAGCCAGATAATGGGGTAAAAGCTGAAAGATCAGAGAGGCAGAGCAGCCAGCCACTAGTTCTTACCCCTACGAAAGAGCGAGCTCCTCTCTCCACCCCGCCTTATCACTTCCTGTGTGTCTGTACAGACCTCCAGATCTCTATGGTTAACTAGTGGCTAGCTCCTCCTTCTGATTTTCAGGCAAGCTTTATTTGTTAGAGCACAAATAAAATATCACCACACCTCCTCTTGCTCTAAACCTGGGCAAAGCAACCCAGCTGTCAGTCCAGAGTCTATGAGCTCCTATGAGCTTAGGTTAGTTATATCTGTGGGTTCCCTTGTCATGACCTTGACGACCCCTCCCCCCAGCTGGCACAATCCTCCCCCTCCCTCTTCAACAGGATTCCTGGAGCTCAGCCCAGTGCTTGACTGTGGATCTCTGCATTTCTTTCCATCAGTTACTGGATAAAGGCTCTCTAATGACAATTAGGGTAGTCACCTGTCTGATTACAGGAGATGACCAGTTCAGGCACCCTCTCCACTATTGCTAGGAGTCTTGGCTGTGGTCACTGTATTCTTTACACCTTCCACATTCATTCCTGTGCTAAAAATGAGGACATCTTTAACGTTTCCTTTCTTTTGTCTTTCTTTGCTGTTGTTATTTTTTTCCCATGAAGTCTTTCTGCCTAGTCCTCCACCTTCCTCTGGATTTATTTACTTACTCCCTTTTATTTCTACTTTTAACCCCCATGTCTTTCCTTCCCCACTACAATCCAGCTGCTCATTCAGTGTAGATCTACCTGTGTGTAACTCTCAAAATACTTGAGTCCTTTTGTAATGTCCCGTAAGCGAAAGCCAAAGGCAACCTCTGTGGTCTTGGCAACTTGGGTCCAGGTAACTAAGGCAGTGGCTACACATGCTTTATTCTGTAAATTTCAGGTAAAAATCCATTCTGACAGCATTCAGTGAGTTGGAAGGGAATGACATCTTCACTGTTGTTTGATACAGGAAAGAGCTCAGGGTTCTGGACGACCCCTAAGAACTCCCTGGACAGATCATGCCTGGGATTGTTAGAGACGTAATGATTTGTACTTGGGCTTCTTCGTGGCTTCCTGGAGAATCTGCTGTCCTGGATGGCAGACAGAGCAGCGCCTTGCGTGGCAGAGTGAGAGTCCTCTAGGAAAGTAATGCCCAAACAAAGGGATTTCCTGCAGTTCAGACGGTCTCTTCTACTCACTTTCCTGGAAATCATTTAATTTCTGTATCTCTTGACATTCAGGACACAGAGGGGTCAGGGAGCAGGGGGGGTTGTGGTGAGTTGGAGGGGGGTCCTGTTTGAAAATGGAAGCAGTTTTGCAGCATGAATCTTAAAAGGTCTTATTAATAAAAGCAAACCTGGAGCCAGGTACTGGGGTGAATGTGAATGCGGGAAGATCAGAGAAGCAGAACAAGCCACAGCTTCCTCACCTGGCCAATTCCTCAGCTGATCCTGTTTCCTCAGACTGGAAGCCTCTGTGTCCTCATCCAAATGGATCTCAGCTGAACTGCTCTCAAAAGCCTAAAAGCTTAACCAGCCTAGTTCCTGGTTCTCACGCCTTATATATCTTTCTGCTTTCTGCCATTGCTTCCTGGGATTAAAGGTGTGAGTCACCATGCCTGGCTGTTTCCAGTGTGGCTTTGAACTCACAGAGATCCAAATGGATCTCTGCCTCCAGAAGCGTAGGATTAAAGGTGTGAGTGCCACCATTTTCTGGCCTCTGTGTCTGTCTAGTGGCTGTTTTGTTCTCTGACCCCAGATAAATTTATTAGGGTACACAATATATTGGGGAACATGGTATCACCACATTTCCCCCTTTTTTTGTCTAAAATTAAAATAGCTTATAACTAATACAAGAAAAACTATATCCAATAAGTATATACAGACAAAAATTTCATTATGTATATTAACTATGTCCAGTCCAGGACATTTGATAAACTCAGACAAAAAATTTCATTACTTATCCTATTTAAAACAAGTAGTTCCTTCTTAAAAGTAGATTCAATAATGTCCCTTTTTATCTTATCATATCCATATTCTCTTTTTTTAAAGTAGATCCACAAATCTACCTTTTATCTTATCATTTCTATATCTTCCCTTTTTTCAGAGTAGATTCAATGATCTACCCTTTTCTATATCTTTTTTTCTTTTCCTTTTTTTTAAAACAAGAACCCTATATCTAATCTCCTTCATTTAGCTTTTTTTCTTTGACCATTAACAATTAATAACTTGTAACCAACCACAGTAAACAATGACAATATCCATAAGCCATTGAACAACCAAAAAACACCCACCCCACCTCTTGGGAATCTGGGCATTGTTTTCTTAAAATTACTTCCTGTTTTCTGGGGTGAAGACGTCTTTAGGGGATCCTGAAAAGAAAATTTTTGGGTTAATTGTCAAGTCCTGGGAGAGGTAGCTGTATCATTTGTTGTCCAGTCTCTGCAAAATGGGAAAATGTAGGGCTTGTCTCAAGTCCTTGCTCGAGTTGTCTGTGAATCTGGATCATCTCAGCTAGCTATCTTGAAATTGTTCTGAGCAGTTTGTAGTCCAAAGCCAATATTTCCGTGGTGTTAATCAGCTTAATGGCTTTACCATAGTCCATGTAGAATCATCTTTGTGGGGTCCCGTCATCCTTTTGAAGATTTCAAAGTTGCTGTTAG
>CABHPH010094058.1:0-30678 GCA_902168325.1 Peromyscus nudipes | reverse complement strand
CCCCCCCCCCCAGCCCTTCCTCCAGTGCCTCACTATTGAGGGATATATTATTATACAGACCCAATGCAGGCATTAGCAGCTGCTGTGGAGTTTGTGAATGCAGTGGCTTAGTATTGCCAGATGCTGGCATTTCAAACCCTTCTATCTTCTAGCTTTTATATTCTTTTCACCCTCTTTCCCATAGTGTTCCCTGAGCCTTAAAGAGGACAGAAAAAAATACCTTGTTAAGAGCTAAGCACTCATCTGTTTACTTATTCTCCGTACCTGTATAGCCACGAGTCTGTGCGTTGACCACCACTCACTTAGAAGAGAGGCTTCTCTCATTAAGGCTGAGAGTAGCATTTGTCTATGGTATACACATAAATATTTATAAGGTCATTTGACTCTGTGGCAATTCAACTGAACAACAGTATTCGGTTTCCCCCCAAGGCCCATGTTCTTCTCTGCTATGTGTTTTGGATGAGCTTTACAGTACCAGGCATAGATTCCCTTCTGTGGAGGGAGCCTCAAGTCCTGTCCGAGGGCGGCTGGTTACTCTCCTAACAGTGGCACCACTGGTGCACATTTAGGTCCGTCTTGCCTGGCACATTGCCTGGGTAAGTCTGTTGATGGCTTTTCTCCTACAGCAGCTAATACAGAACCTTCCAGGACTACGAAGTCCAGCCAGCAGGGAAGGATCTTACAGCTCAGTTCCAGCTTGATTTCTCCCTATTATACAACCAAGGTATATAGATAGTATCTTCAGCAATGGGGTCTTATTATCTGATACTGGGGGAAAACCAAGAGGAATTGCCAGAGCCTGTATTGCATGGAGAGCCTCTGAGCCTCTGTGGTCTCTTTGACTAACAGCTTGTCAGGAGACATCCCACCTAGCAGCAACTTTTTTCCAGCCACGCAGGTTATTTCCCTTTACACTCTTTTTTTTTTTTTTTTAAGTAAATTACAAGCCGGGCAGTGATGACGCACGCCTTTAATCCTAGCACTCAGGAGGCAGAGGCAGGCGGATCTCTGTGAGTTCAAGGCCAGCCTGGTCTACAGAGTGAGTTCCAGGACAGCCAGGACTGTTTCACCAAGAAAACTTGTCTCGAAAAAATAAATAAATAAATAGTAAATTATATTTTTAAAATTGGGTTACAAGATAATAGGTTTCCATATGGCTTTTCATACCCCTTGTTTTTTAGGTTAACCCTCCACCTAGCTCCTCATCTCCCCTTCCCACCACCCTCTCCCTACTTAAACTTTCTATCCCCAGGACTCTCCCTCTCTATTTTCTACCTTGTACTGTAATGTGCTCCCGATGGCCTCTTTCTAGTTTCCTGGTTTCTACAGGATCTCAATATTGTGTTCATGCTTTTTAATGCTAAAGACATTTGGTGACCTTCACCATTGCCCTTGAAGTGATTTCTTTTTCTAACCTTCCCCACTAGAGGGCGAGCGTCTCATAAGCAATGACCTTAGTGAGCTGGGAAGGCCAGCCCGCTTGGTTAGACAGCATGTGTGTGTGTGTGTGTGTGTGTGTGTGTGTGTGTGTGTGTGTGTCTCAACACCCAGAACTGCAGCATTTGATAGCAACAGAAAAGCTGATGGGGGAGGTTTATTGATAAGTAATTCTCAATCTCAAAGAAAAATAATAAAACTCATAAAGCGTGAGAAACATGAAATGAAATAGGAAAGTGGTCTTCGCCTCCCTGCATTTCTCCTGCAGAGATCTGCTGAAGCTGAGAGTGATGGGTTCCTTGTAGATGTGTTTGCCTCATTTGACTAAGTAAAGCATAAAATCAGTTTCCCAGTCTTATTTCCTAACACCAGGCCACATCTGTGTTTGAATATTGTAGTATCTGAGTTTTATATAACTAGACAGTACAGTGTGAACTCTGAAGCTTGTTTAAGCATTCTCATCTGACCTTTAGTGAAAGGTTTTCAATATGCAAAGATGAAGACCACTTCAGAAGTCCGTGAATTCTTTGTAGGGTTATAGGTATGGACACATTTCCATTTCTGGAGACACATTGCAATGATAATATTATTTTTTATATTAGTATAAGACAACAAAATTTCAGCAAATTATATTTTAATAAATATAGTTTAAATTTACATATAAATTTAGTTTTTAATTAGACTGATAGCAAGCCCATTGACAGAAAAAAACACAGAGATGGTTTGAAATCCACCTTTGCCTTCGTAATAGAAAGAATATTTTCCTTTGTTCGTAATAAATCTGTGTTTCAGAAGCAAAAGTAAAGGAGTGGTTTCGAGTCTGTGTATCTAACTAGAAAAAGCACTCAGCTTCTTCTCATAAGTGAAATTTCTGCCTTTTAAGAAGTATAAGATTGTGGCTAGGGTTTTGTTAAAATTGAAATAAATAACCAAGATGCATTTGAGAAATAATATTATGAGATAATATAACTGATATTTTCCACGTGGACTGTTTGCTGTAATACAGGTGGGTTTGGGGACCCACTTCTTCCCACGTTAAGAAACTCTGGGGTTTGAGTCTGGAGACAGTGTGACGTGCACATGCCAGACACTCGAAGGTTTACAGACGCTTTGAAGTTCATGCTCCTAGCTTTCCGTGTGGAACAGTTGATGTGTTCCAGGGATGGATAAGCCCTCTAAGTGAATGAGCACATTTAATGCCCATAGTAATGTGAAGCAATCCAGTTGTGGCTCACTGAAGAATGTCAGTTTCTTTGTTACGAGATTTAACTTCCATTTGTTACAGTGAACATTTTCTAGCCATTTTTTTAATAGTGCAAGAAGGGCCTTTGATTATGTACCTCTTATAAATGAATTGAATCCTCCTACTTTAATTTGTGTGTATGGTTTTACCCTTTACCAATCGTGGTTTCAAGACTGTCTAACTGCTGACACAGTTACTAAGAGAGACCTGCCATGATGGTGAATTCTGTCATCTTGGCGCAAACTTCAGAATGGTGTTGTCTTCATCAGCCTGGCCTGTGGGCAAGTTTGAGGGGAACTTCCTCGATTAGTGATTGATATGCGAGGGCCCCTGTGGTCAGTACCACCCCTAGACCGGTGGCTCTGTCTAGGCTGCGCTACATAGGGAACCCATTCTCAAAGATGGAGAGTGGGAGGGGATGGGAAAGAAAATAAGAACAGGCAACAAAATTCTGCTGATTATAGGTTAATGACATCAGTCACAACAGGTAAAGGGGATCTGCTGGGGATAATGAGGGGGAAAGCTCTTTCTGGATATAGATTGTGTTTTTCAAAGTTATTTAAGACTCAGGTAGTCTCTTGACCTCCCTCACCCTTAGTTTTTCCATCTGTAACTTGGGTAGCTTGGCCTAGGGTCCCTTCCTGCTTGAAAATCCCATGGTGAGAGTTGGTAATGCATTTGTCCTCTAATGACTACGGGTCTGGGGAGGCACAGGAGGTTCAGGTGAGCCTGCGCCTCGCCCTGCGTGCACACTGGCACAGTCAGATGTCTCAGCTGGAACTCTTATTTCTTCCTATGCTGCCGCCACCTGGACATCGGTAGACCTTTTGGGAGAGGGTGAGTAAAGCCTTGTTTCTTACCTCCTCCTCCTCCTCCTTCTCCTCCTGTGAGAGCTGTCTGCAGCTGTCTTCCTGGGGCCTGGAGGAGTCAGGTCTAGCTCCTGTCCTCCCCTCCTCTGTCTCTGTCTCTGGTGAAATACAGATTCCTTGGCCGCACTCTCTTCCGTCCCCTCTGAAGCGCCGATTTCAGACCCATTTGCACCAGAACCTTCCCCTCCTTCGGCAACCACTGAAACCGCTTCCGCTTCTGCCTCAACCACCACAGCTGTGCCGGCTGTCACTACGGAGGTGGATCTCTTTGGAGGTTAGTCAGTCACGCCAGGGCTCCTTCATTCCCTTTCAGGATGGCTGACGTACCGAGACTGAAGGTATTTGAATTGCCTTACACTGTGTTAGCGACGTGGCCGAGTGTAAGAACTTTTCCAGTGTTGGTTCGCAGACATTCGACTTCGCCAAAGTCATCAGCTGCCCTCCCTGTAGTTTGGCCCCTTTAGAGCAAGAGCTGCAGCCCTTGGAGCACACTGGATCTCACATCAGGATCTGAGTTGCTGCCAGACTCTGGCCCACATATGCCCTCCCTGCAGGGCCTCTGTGAGTGATCCCAGGCTTCTGATACATTGAGATGTGGCTTTGGGGCCAGATTAGAACCAGCCTGGGGAACATTTGAAGACCATGAGAGAGAGAGATCCTAGCCTAAATAATTTCTTAGCATTTAGACAAAAAAAAAAAAATTGTCTGAGAAGAATTAAAATTTGGATGGCTGGACAGAGAGTTGACTGGTATACCTACTTTTGATGGTTGTGTCCAAGTAAGACGTAGGGTCTTCTTGACTTTGGAACTTTGAGAGGCCATCTGAAGCAGCACTTAGCATGCTGATTAAAAACAGATGCAGGTCAGTTTTGGAAAGGATTGTATAGAAATATGCTGTCCATGTAGATGCCAATTCTGACCCAGTGAAATAACCTGCAAAATGCACAGACTCCATGAGCATCAGAAGCCAGTTCATCTACGGATTTGCATCTGGGGAGCCACTGTGCAAACTCAGAGAAGTGTGTGGACCACATAATACACATCCAGGGGGTGTTAGACTCATTAGAGTTTCATGTTTCTGCATTACTATACAGCATATTTCCCAGGGCCTTTTGAAAATATTGTAAAGAAATTGAAGGAAGCAAGTGATGAGAAGCCAGGAGAGGTTTGGCAGGTGATGGTGGAGTCAGTACATTCCCCTGGGGATGAGCACTTACACAGACACATACCACTCTGCTGTGTGCAGTGCCCTTGATGCTGAAGCTGTCCAAGACCAGCAGTGTTAGCTAGACACAGCATTTCTGTCAGTTTCACCGAAGACATTGTCTGTCACCTTGCTGCATCTTCAGGCTGACAGAGAGAAACTTGTTTGTCACCTTGCTGCGTCTTCAGGCTGACAGAGAGAAACTTGTTTCTTAAAAGGCAGGAGATGGAGAAATGCAGACCCTTGAGAGTTTCGCTAACAGGGACCACTCAAAACTCAGTGTTCTTGTCAGTGTTGGCTTAATCTCTTCAGGTTAAATGTTTGTTGTTGTTGTTTTAGCTGAAATTTATAAGATCAACTCCTTCACCCTTCCTCTCTGCAACCCCACTGCTGGCCTTGAGTCGGAGTGGTTTCTCATGGAAGGTCGGTGGAAAATCTGATGGGCTGGACAGCCGCTTTGTACTGCAGCATTTCTATCCCCGTAGAGATGTGTTTTTTTAGTCCACATGAAAGGAGCTTGCTTACCTCTCAGAGGTCATGCAAGTCTGCCTTGCTTTTTTGCAGCTTTCCAGAACAATAAAGCCCAAGATGTTTCTCTGAAATAGTGTTTGAGCCATTATGCTATCTGTGATTGTTGTCCATTAAGCAGAAAAATCTGTATATTTGTAAATACTATCACGGCGGCATCATTTTTACCTTTAAATACAAATCTTAAAATGAGGTAATACAGAGTCACATGATGAAATACCGAGAACCAGCTGCCGTGGGTTTTCCTCCTTGTCCCGTCTGTCCTCTGGCAGGGACATGAGTGAAGATGAGCCCCTCTGCAAGTCTCATCATTTACTTTATTTCTCTGCTAAGCTCTGTGAGCTGTCGCATGGCCTCAGACATCTGGAAAATCTCTGTCTGCCACGGTTGGGAATCTGTGTACACCACTGCATCTTTTAGAGTCCTCAGTGATTTTCCCCCTAATTTGTTCCATGTTCTTTCTTGGTTTATAGCAAATCATTTAGAGCTTTCACTTAAGTAAATCCTAAGCTTAAATCTCCGTGGCCATTTCATTGGCCACTCTAAAATATTTGGAATATCCAAGATGGTTAAGAACTTGAACTCGCCGGGTGGTGGTGGCACACGCCTTTAATCCCAGCACTCAGGAGCCAGAGTCAGGCACATCTCTGTGAGTTTGAGGCCAGCCTGGTCTACAGAGCAAGATCTAGGACAGGCACCAAAACTACATGGAGAAACCCTGTCTTGAAAAAAAAAAACAGAAACAAAAACAAACAAACAAACAAAAAATTCAAATGAGGGTACCAGCCACATTTTGTTTGAATAACCTTAAAGTATACTCTCATGTCAGATATGCTGGTCACACTGGGGAGGCTGTTGGAGGAGAATAGCAAATTTGAGGCCAACCTGAGCTATGCAATAATTTCTGGGCCAGCCTGAGCTACATAAGACCTCTATCTCAAAGATATCAAACATACTCTCACAAGTTTCTATGTCTATAACAATATAAATTTCTCTAGAAATAAGCATAGTGAGTTTTAATGTAAGGAAAATACAGAATAGATATAAAATTTTAAACATTAAAATTTAAAACATTAAACATAAGCATTAAGAATCTATGCCTTTTAGTACATTTGAAATGGGAGTTTGGAAGAAATATTCAAATTTATACCTATATAATGTTTTATTATTCTATGTGTGTAGTTCATTTAAGTTTTATATTGTCTTTTCTGACTCATTAAATTTACTAAATCTTTTATTTTTAAGGCAAAGTTCTAAGAAATAGAATCTGCTTTCTGTTGTCATACAAAACAGAATTATGAGACATGTTGTGCTTTAAGGTTTTATACAAGCCCCAGATAACTGATAAATAACAGCATCGCCTTTTTAAAATATCCTCACTGGGGGCTGGTGAGATGGTTCACAGTAGAGGTGCTTGCTGCCAAACCTGATGACCTGAGTCTCTTCCTGGCACCCACACGATGGAAGCAGAAGACAGACTCTGAAAAAAAAATCCCTTTCCCACATTCATGTCTTTGGGAAAGGTTTTGGTGAGATTTTGAGAGACGTTTATAACGTGGGTGGCCGCAGGGTCTCCTCCCTTGAAGAGAAGTTTGGATGGGAGTCAAAGGTTAGCTGCTGATGTTTTAGTCTTAACTAACAAGAGCGGTGTTGAAGAGAGATGCGTGGCTGACGGGGGAGAAGGAAACCTCTCCTGTTACATAGCTAGGAGTCTAGGTTTCCCTTGTACATAAGTAGTAACCTGAAGAGCCTAGCCTGCAAGCATCTCCTGTTACTAATACATTCAGCCTAGAAGCGGTGAGTAGTATGGTGGAGGGGGTGTGGCCTGTGACTGTTCAGTCCTGTGGCTGAACACACAAAGCTCGAGCTGACAGTAATGGACCAAATCCTGACCCAACCGTTTGCTGCCTGCATGACCGTGATCAAATTACCCAAGTTATTTTTTTCAGCTGAAAGATGTTAAGTTACATATATTTTCATGTGCAACAAGATGCTTTTAGGTATGTAGATATTTCTGAACAGCTACATAAAGTTGTGTATTACTTCACATCCTTTTTTTTTTTTTTTTAGGGAAAACACTTAAAAATCTCTGAACATTGGTTCTCTTCTTACAGAATGGAGTTAATAAAAGGCACCATCTGAAATAGTTACAGAAGTGGAATTTTATAATTTGTTCTTGTGGTTTCTGTGATTCTCAGTGACGCTGGCCTCAGTTGTGACTGTCTAGGCAGGAAACGAAAGATCCCTGAACCATGACAGACTATTGGGAGCATTTGCACCCTTCTACCCTGTGCCTCCCTGCCCGCCTTGGGGTTTTCATGCTGCCCGCGCCCTCTAGTGTCTGGAAAGTGGCTCTGCACTGTCCTCCGGATAACTAAGAGAAGCGATCAGACCAAATTAGTATGTGCTCTGTTGGTGTTTTTAAGGAAATTTTAACTCAAATGAGTCTCTTGTAATGTCATTTTTTCATTCCACAAAACATAAGGACTCGAGATGTTGCTTAAAATTTCCATACCTAGACAAGTTTGTGACTTAGCTGCATTCAACTGAGAGAGACAAGGATGTTGGCCACAGGACTTCAAGCTTAATGCATTGAATGCATCTTTGAGAAAGCTGATATACTGTGTGATGTTTCCCAAACATATTTGACCAATTCCTCTTAGTAACTGAGGGTCAGTGTTTTAGGACACATCAGTAGATACTATAAGAAATTGTATCTTTAGGATAAAAAGTGTTAGGTACAAGTAAGTTGATCCCATTCTCTGAACATTTCATCTCTGTTCTTGCAACTAAAGACTTTCTGTCTTAACCCTATAATGAATATGGTTTGCTAGCAGGCATACACTGGGAATGATTTACATCAGTGTATATTTAGGGCTGGGAATGTAGTATGCAAGGCTCTGGGTCCTACCCCTAGCATTGAAAAAAAGAAAAAAATATAAAATATATATAAGCTGGGCTTGCCTGTATGTAATGGGGTTCCTTCTATAAATAATGCACTTGTAGTCTTAAAACATGAAATTATATTTTTAATCTGTTGGCAATGGATCATTTTCCAAATACTTAGAAAATATAATAATATTTGAAAGCAATAAATGTAAGTAGAAATGAAGACATTAAGCATCATGCCCTAATTTGGTTAGCTGATTGTTTCTTTAAAGTGAGTCCTTCTTGTATCTGACAATTCTTTCCAAGGTTAGTGAAAACTTTTCTGAATTCCCTTCTAAACCTTTCGTGTTAATAGTATGATATTTTTTTCTCTGCACTAGTTTTAACTTTGGAATATTTGTTTACATAGCCATTAACTACTTAATATTATTTGTAAACAGAAAAGATATTGGAATTTTCTAGAGGCCACTAGTCAGAGGTGTAAAAAAAATTCAGCAAAGAAGTATTATCTGGACATGAAAGTTTAATGTCTTAAATTACATAGTAAAGTTGTTTTGTGTTTTGATTTTGCATCCATTAATTTCTAATGAAACATAAAACATGCTTTTTAGAGCCCTTATACAATGAGAATCCTGTTGGATCCTGATGGCCTTCAGGGGTATCCACATACCACCATTCAGGTGTTAGCTAACAGGGAGACATGCAAAGGATAATTGTTTTGTGATTACCAACAGTGCATGAAAACATTCGTGTTGTATAAGGGAGCTTTCTTCACAACTTAACTCAGTTCTTTTACTATATTTTCTTCTCTTTTTATTCCTTTAATTTCTGTTACTTTTAAAACTGCACCCAAGATGCCTTTGCAGCTTCTCCTGGGGAGGCCCCTGCAGCATCCGAAGGGGCCGCCGCACCAGCTACCCCAACCCCAGTGGCTGCAGCTCTTGATGCATGCTCAGGACATGGTGGGTTGACACACGAGCCAGTCTGTTCTTTGTCTGTCCTAATGCGAAACCTGCATAGTTAGATGTGGCCATATGTGTTTTTATGATTTTATTTTCTTATTAATGTAAACTGTCATTCATCACAACTAAGTAAATAATGCCAACACTTAAAACATTAAGACGATAAAGTGCATACTTATCAAAATTGGCAATTCCTCAAGATTGACAATTTTTCTCAGTGCAAGTATGCTCTCTTAATGTTTTCCCCCTCTAATGCATTCTTTTATGATATTAAGTTCAAATATATTGGCATGTTTTAATGAACTTTCAGAGCTACCAAATTGACTAGATTAGGGCACAAAAGATAATGATCCCTGGACCAAGACTGTAGGCTAATCTCACAGCACCCTACAAAATGTTTCAGGTTCAACTTGCGGCACCAACTCTATTTTCCTTTTTCTTTAGAAAAAGCATCCGAGAGTTCAAGGCCAGCCTGGTCTACAGAGTGAGATCCAGGAAAGGCGCAAAGCTACACAGAGAAACCCTGTCTCGAAAAACCAAAAAAAAAAAAAAAAAAAAAAAAGAAAGAAAGAAAGAAAGAAAGAAAGAAAGAAAAGAAAAAGCATCCTAATTGCTGACCTCTGCTAATAAGATAGTAGTTGAACCCATGTAGCCCAAGGCCTAGCTAGCGTGTAAACGTGTATGAAGTGTCTTTTTACCTGTCGTTACGAGTCTGTCTCTTGCTCTCTCCTGACTGATGCTGTGTGTGTCTCCACTTTCCTTTCCAAAAGACCCTTTTGCCCCATCTGAAGGTAGTGCAGAGGCTGCACCTGAGCTGGACCTCTTTGCAATGAAGCCACCTGAGACCAGCGCTCCTGTAGTTACCCCTACAGCTAGCACAGCCCCTCCAGTTCCCGCCACTGCTCCTTCTCCTGCTCCTGCTGCTGTGGCAACCACGGCTGCCACCACCGCCGCCAATGCAGCTACCACCACTGCCACCACCTCCGCTGCCGCCGCCGCCGCCGCCACCACCACCGCCGCCGCCGCTGCTCCTCCTGCTCTAGATATCTTTGGTGGTAACTTGTCGTTGTTGTTACTGAATTTCTCCTGTCTGGTGGCTTGAACCTGTAATGCACACATGACTCTTACGCATGAAAACTATAGATAAATGGTTCTCGGGAAACCATTTGCTACTTAACCCAAAGTTCTCCTAAATGCTCGTTCAGAAAGCTGGCGATTGATTTTTTTTTTTTTTTTCCTGACTGAGTGAAGGCCTGTGTGTTCTTGGTCTTAGATTTGTTTGATTCTGCTCCTGAAGTTGCTGCAGCACCTAAGCCAGACGCGGCTCCTAGCATAGACCTGTTTGGTACAGGTAAAGCCAAAGCAACTGTTTTCTCAACTCTGTTTCTGTAGCTGTGTCCTTGGTCAAGCCCTTTGTAGTTGCTGTGATAACGCTTTTGTTAGACGTGTGACTTCAGCTTTCTGCTACTTACTTCTGCCTGGTTTTGGTTTCTTTCACCTCTGGAAGATACTTTCTCCTCTCCACCACGAGGGGCCTCTCCGGTGCCTGAGAGCTCTCTCACTGCTGACCTCTTATCCGGTGAGTGCTTCTCCAAGGTCAAGCCTTCAGAGCTCTCTCAGGAGGGTCCTGAGGGTGGGGTGAGGGGGCTCCTGTGAGGGAAGATGATCCAGTACTCTATAGGTTTGTCTTATGTGTTTTAAAACTCTGAATTCCCTTAAGAGAAGAATTTCATTCTCCAGCCCATGGCCAACTAGTGAGGGTTGATATTTCAAATCTAAGGTTGGCCAAAAAAAAAAAAAAAATTCTGGTTCCCACTAAAATCTCTGATACTGAAGAGTCACTTTTCATTTGCTCTCCTTAACTGTTGAGATTGGCCACCCTCTTCCTGTAACTGAAATCCTGAGGCCATTGTCGGGGTTCGGGGTTCCACTGTGCTGAGAGTGAACCGCATGTCCCCTTGTTCTTCACTGCAGTGGACACATTTGCAGCGCCGTCCCCTGCCGCCACTGCCTCTCCAGCAAAGGTGGAGTCCTCGGGTGTGCTAGACCTTTTTGGGGGTGCGTATCTCTCCACCTTCAGCACTTACGCCATCTGGAGTGTTTCTGTTCTGAGGAGAGTCCCCTCTTCTCTTTCATTCTGTTTCATTTGGCTTCTTTTGACTCTGCAGTTGCTTTTGTCTCTCACATGTGAACTTAAGTTGTGCAGACGTTTTTCACTTCTCTGCCGTCATTGCATCCATCCTCATTGGTTTATCATAGCTTTCAGTGCATGGCCTAACCAAACCAGAGCCCTTGTCATGGGAAGTCTTCCTGCTTTCAGCCTTTGTGTTCATCCTGAATTTTAATCACCAGCTTGGAGTCCTTTTCTGCTGTTTTCTCAAAGATCCTGATGCATTGGTTACATACACACTCTTAAGTTCTTAAAAGCAGTATAAACATGAAGTGGGTAATTCAGAATTTAAAACAAGCCAGTCACAGGTCCTCATACTCAACACCATGGAGTTTATTTACATTGAATTTGGTGTTTTTAAATCTTTCTGGAGAACTTGGAGATGTTTTTCTGGTTTAAATGTATCTTTTCTTCCTTTGCGTAGTATTTGAAAACAGAAATATACATTGATGGTATTTGTGTGCATTAAAAAAAAAATCTAAAGTTCTTCATCAGCCATAAACTTGCAGGACGGAGACAGGTCTGAAGTGAATCATGAGTACCCATGAAAGTGAATGTCTTTGGGCTAAAGCATCATCTTTGCACATTATAACCACATGGATTATCTCCTGCCACTGAAGCATCCTGGTATCTGTCATGCTGGATATATGAGGGTACAAAGAAGATACCCCTGAAGGTGCTCAGACACATGGTATAAGGAGATCTGCTGTAGCTGCTGCTGAATTGGGCATATTAAACGTTTAGAAGCTTAAGTGGGAAATGAGAAAATTTACCTTTGTTTAAAAAGCTTAAAAGTCTCAATCCTGTTTTTAAAAATGACGAAATTTGCTTTGAAACATTCATTTTAACAGTGTGTCTCTTACTCTTACAGTGAGGCACTAATTCTTAAACGTCCTAGGACTCTCTTGAGAGGTGCAATTTCTGCTCTTGGGGAGGGTCCCAAAGCAAACAGGAGCTACATACTAAGACTCTATCTGAAAATATAAAATAAGACAAGTTGCTTAGATCATGATTCAGTTCACCCGGTCATTTCACATAGGACCAGGAGGCAGGCTCCCCGTTACAGAATGTCCTGTCTGTGCATGTCTCTACGTAATCACACTTGAATTGCTTAGTTACTTACTGTTTGACCCTCTTACTTTCCTGCTGCATAATGGATAATGGATAGATGCATTTGGAAGTAGTGCTTCTGAAACCCAACCAGCACCGCAGGCTGTTTCTAGTTCATCAGCATCGGCAGATCTACTAGCTGGTAATTGATTCCTTTAAAATGGCATTTTATAAAAGTTAAGTTTGCATATAGTTTCATAGGTAATAGATACTACATAATTTGCAAAATATATTTTTAAATTTTCCTTTCAAGGCATGAGATTGAAGGATATGTCATTGTATAAAAGAAAGTTGATTACTTCCTAGAATTTATTAAATTAGTTGTAAACAAACCCACAGTTGTATGTGTATAAGCCACTCCTGTCAATTCTCTCAGTCTTACTTTCAATTAGCATGTTTGTTTTTCTTTGTCAAACAGGTAATGTGCTTTGTGTAGCAATTCTGTCATGTAATGAATGACTGCTCATATTTTTGGGAAGGAATCCATGGTAAACTATGCTGTAACAGTTGACAGTTGGTTTTGCAATATGTGAATCACCATGGAAGAAACCATTGTAGATGTCTCCTGTTGAAATGTTGTAACATATGTCATGGACTTTTTGACAAGCTGATCATGTTTCTGTCTGAAAACACACAGGGTCATCTGGAACTTTCTAGAAAATAGATGGGCACAGTTTGCGAGGGTCACTACTTGTTGCTGAGATAGATGGACTGATTAAGAGTGGTTCAAGACTCAAACACAGCTAAAACCAAGCATGAGTTTGGGGTCATGGGGTCCTTGGGGTCAAGACAAAGTGGGTTTAATGAACATCAGACTTAGAAAGTGGCCAGTTGGAAGGCCCCATCTGTATGTAGGCTTTGACCCAGCTTAGCAGAGGAACTCACAGTGTGCTACCCTCGCTTTTGATTTTGCTTGAGAGGAGCAGAGAAGTTGTCTAGCAGAGGCCTCTTGACACTCAAGGGCAGCTTTCAAGTGACCCCCAGTCACTACAAGGGATGCATTTTGGTCCTCAGGGTAACAAGGAGTTAATGAATGTGAGTCACCTGAGCACAAGGAAGCCCCCCCCCAAACTAGGAATCCCTCAGTTTAAATACCTGACACCATGTGGCCTTAAAGAATGACCAGTTTTGACCAAGTGTAGCCATAGTTCACAACCTAGAAGTAATTTAACACAGGATCCCGACACCAGGTGGATCAGGTCAGGGAACCTGCCCGTGTTCTCGGTCTTCTGGTGAGTAACGGTTGAACTTAACGGACCCTCCAGCCGTCAGTACTAGTTTCCCTTATGGTCACATCTTTCCTCCAGGAACTGTTCACCTTCCTGCCATCAGTAATTCTGTCTGGTGGCTTCAGTCTCTCTAGCAGGGGTGGCTCTTTCATTTCTTTAACAGCCGCTCTGGCTCCTCGATCTGGTGTGATGCTCCCATTTGCCAGTCTTGTCACGGTGACTGCTGTGAAGAACCAGGCCCCCGCTTTGATACCTCCTAGCTGTCTGGAAGCTGAAATGTAACACAAGACTGTGTACCTCACACACCCGACTACCCCTAACTTGAGAGAAGGCCTGCCAGCCTGCCTGGCTTTCCTCTCAGCCTAGATGCTTTCCACAGCAACTTCAACTTGGCCAGACACGTTCTACCTCTTATTAAACCAACACATTCAGTTCACCAAAATTGCATAGTTTCAAAGCCCCTTGGTGAAAACGATACTGCTGCTTTTTAAATGAGATAACTGATTATAAATCTTTGGCTCTGAAGTTGTGGTTAAAATCAACTGTACTGGCTATCTGAAGAATTCTACGAAGTCTTTCTTGGGTATCTGCTGGCCTGCCATAGACCAGATTTGTCACAAACCCACCAAGCAGTAGGCTGGTCACAAGACCACACTGTCTATTCCAGTGTCCTTAGTCTACTGCGCCTCACTGAGCCCTCCAGGGCCAGAACCTGAGCTGAGATACTGTTTCCAAAGGAGCTTAGAACACTAGGACCTGGAGTAGAGGCCAAGGATCTTGGGAAAAAGAAAGCATTCCCGTGGGTTGCTGAGTCAGAGGCTGGTGACAGAGCCAGGAGGTTTGATCCTAGGGGATGCCACAAGAACCAAAGCACCCCTGGAGAGTCAAGGGTCATAGCTGCTGAGAGATTTGTTCCCCAAAGGCTCACTTTGGGTCATGTTACACACACAGACACACACACACAGACACACACACACAGACACACACACACACATACACACACACACATACACACACACACACACACACACACACACACACACACACACAGCAAAAAACAAACAACAACAACAAAAAAACCCTTAACTTGTTCAGTGGACCTGACCATTCTGAACTCTTACTAAAGTGAGATAGAGAAGAGAAGGGTGACAAACGTCCCAATGTCTGTGTACTTTTAGATGTGTTGTTGACTCTACTTTTCCGTTCCTTCCACTGCCTTTTCTTAGGACTCTTTGATAGAAACAGTTACTGCATAAACGTTCATGTTTCTCTGGGCTTCCTACTTAAATAAATTAATGTTTAATGCAAACAAGTTTGTTTGGGTACTACAGTTTAGTTTGCATCAAAACATTTCCTGTAAGTTACTTTAATCATGGGAGATCTGGTTTTGTTTTTTGGTTTTTGGTTTTTTTTTGGTTTTTTGTTTTTTTTTTTTTTTTTTTTTTTTTTTTTTTTTTTTTGTTAGCATGGACACAGCACTTTCACCTAATACCCTGCTAAAAGAAATTTTAAATGACATTTTTGGTTTTTCTAAAGTTTAATTTGAGAAGCCAGTTTCTCCCTGTTTTACTTTAAAAGGGCATTTCTTATGATTGCTTAAATATGACAGCATCAGGAAATTGCGTTCTTAGCTTTTAAAAAAGTTACAGAGTATCAACATGGTTGTGTCTTGTGATTGTTCCCAGTCCTCTCCACAAGTAAACATCATATCTGCAATTCAGCTAACAATGGTAGCTGAGTTCTCACATGACCCAAATATCTTTATTTAGTGCATATAAAATAGAACAAATATTTGGGAACATGGCATTATGGTTATCTGCAGAACTAGCACTTTGGTTTGTGCAGACATAGTTACCAAGCCCACCACCTATGTAAATAAAGAACTTTTAAAAAACAAATAAATGGCTATGATGGAGCATGTCAGTGGTTTCAGCATTTAGAAAGCAGAAACACAACAGAGGTTCCCAACTAGTTTGAGGCCAGCCTCGTCTACATAGAGGGCACCCAGGGCTACATCGTTAAGGACTGTCTGAAACACAGAAACAAATAAGCCTAATAAGAGATATGCACCCACAAACTGTGATCAGGTTAG
The DNA here is from genome assembly GCA_902168325.1 of Peromyscus nudipes. Taxonomy (NCBI): domain Eukaryota; kingdom Metazoa; phylum Chordata; class Mammalia; order Rodentia; family Cricetidae; genus Peromyscus; species Peromyscus nudipes. The sequence goes on along the minus strand of CABHPH010094058.1, from coordinate 14,945 downwards.
TAGTAGGATTTGAGCCATAAAACAAAGTTGCATTTTGTGAGGAATTTTCTAGTCATATTATTGTTGATAATCAAACTGTTTTATAAAGGATAAAAAAGGTAGATGATACACAGATATCATTACAGGCAGAAGGAATCTTGGTCACTAGACTGAGGCGACTCACCTCATACCAACTAAGATTTCTTTTTGTCTTTCTTTTTGTGTGGTCCTAGGGACCAAAGCCACAGCTTCTATCTCGATAGCAGGCAAGCACTGTACCATCTCTTTGAAGGAGTAAGTTTACATGTAAGTGAAAGGCAATAAATAGATGATAGAGTGAAATGCTGAAATTAGTTTTTAAAGATTTTAAAGCTGTTAAGGATAACTTTAAAAACAAAAAGAAAATGTGACTGAATATTTGCATGTATTATAAAAGCAGAAAACAAAGACTAAATGAAATGGGTAATTTCTTTAAAAAGGTTGTACAAAAGCCAGGGTTTTTTTTCCACTCAAATTTATATCTAGATTTGTCAAATAATAATTCCAGCACTAAAATGTGGATGACATACATCTTAATCTTCATCTTCTACCACTTAAGAAAAAAATCTTAAATTTCTTGGTTCATCCAGCATAGAGAAATTAAAAAAAAACAAAAAAACAAAAAACAAAAAAAAACAACTCTGGACCCAGAATATTGGCTCTGACCTCAAGCTTTCTCATCTATTGGAGCCTCATAGGAGTGTTCTGAGGACAAAATAAATTCATGTATATTTTATATGGTACCTGACATGACCCTGGGCCACATATGACTAAAGACTGCTGTGAATATAGTCCAGCCCAGAATCTTAAAGTTACTTTTAAAACACTAGTGGTTTATTTTATTTTATTTTCTGGAGGGGAGTTAACTCAGTTGCACCATTCTTCAGGGTAAACTTTGCAGGTGCCGTCATTTTACAATGGCAAAAGTTTGCCTAAGCCTGCGGTGGGCATTGTTGTTTTTGCAGGGTCTAAGTTATCAAGTGCAGCAAGGCGTGCGACGCAGATGGGTCAGTTCAGAAAAGAGTGCTTGCAACAGTGCCTCACACTCAGGGTGCCGCATCACCACTGCTGTTGTCCCAGTCCGCTTCTGCAGAATAGACCCTAAGACTTCACACTGGAGCACTATTATACACCTATGAGTGTGGTCTTAGCTTTGAGTAAGTTCATTAGTGCTCAACAGATAAGCCCTACTTGCACATACGCAGACACATTTTCCTCTGTGGAATCTACCAGACATGCTGACTCTTCAGAGTCACCTCCAACCATGGAATGTCAAAGGTGAACAGATGAACCCATGGTACTTTCAAATCACTCTTGTTAGGATTCTAGAATGTACTGTTGTTCTTTTTCCCCCCCTTGGGCAAGATTTTAAGAAGCTAAGTCAAGTACAGCCACCTCCAGTCTCGGCTGTGATGAAGAACCAGACCAGATGACAGTTGCCTAAACTCCAACTTGACATGTTATGTTTCAAAACTCATCATTAACTTCGCCACCAATGTTCCTAAAGTTGAAACCATTGCATCCAAAATATAATGATAATTCTAGCTCATATTTGCTTCATAATGTGACTAGTTCTCACTGATCTGGAGAATACCCTTTCTCTGGCAAATAATTTTCAAAATTAATTTAGTGTCATTTAAATACTAAAAATCACTCAGCATGACCCCTGTGAACTTCAGAAAGGCAATTCAAATGACTAACAATTTTTTTTCAAAAATGCAGTATATTTGCATATGTGTTCAAGGAAAGTCTAAATCTATGAAGTCTTAAATTTATGTCACTTTTGATTTATAGGGATAACATGACTTGAATATTATTGCTTACTGCTAAAAAGATGACCAAAGTTTACTTTATAAAAGATAAATTGGTTTTGTAAATTGCAGTGTTATACGTCTATATTTTTGTAATCAATTTGTGAAGAAGAGATGATGTGACTAGATTTGAAAAACAAAAACATATGCAACAAATTTGGTTGTAAGAAATATTTCCAGGCATAGTGATGCATGCTTTTAATCCCAGCACTCAGGAGGCAGAAGCAGGCAAATCTCTATGAGTTGGTCAGTCCAGTCTATCTAGTGAGTTCCAGGCTTGTTATCCAGGGCTATATAGTGAGACTCTGTCTCAAAACAAAAACAAAAACAAAAACAAAAATCAAAAAACAAAACAAAAAACTCCAAACAAACAAACAAAAAAAACAGACTTCTGGTAAAAATAAAGCCTTTTAAAATAGAAAATTACCTAGTATCTTACTAAACATTTACTAATCACCTCTTTGCAGATGCATATTTTTACACAAAAGCAACAGAGTAATCTTAGGCTTCCGTTCCTGTTGCTTGAGAGACGTGATCTGCTTCCAGAATTCAAAGAATAAATATTTAATTTGAGATCGGATTAATTCTCAGCCATTTTTCTAAGTCCTTATCATTCACTCAGTAACCATTAGCTCACTGTTTCAGGAACTGTGCTAAATATTAACAGAAAAGACAGGAGGGAAAGGCACACAGCTCCTGAACCTGTGAGCTATCTGTGGAGTTGGGGCTTGGGGAACACAGGGATGAGGACACGATGGGAGTGGTGTGGAGTTCTGCTCCATGTGCCGAGGACCGTTTTGACGGACATGGGGATGGAATGTAGCTAGCAGCAGTAGGTAGCAGCATGTCCTGGAATTCTTTCCAGAAGCCCGTGACATTCGGGGCTGTGAGTTTGGCTGCAATCTGGTTTGCAGGGACAGGGAGCCATCAGAATCGGAACCAGAAGGCTGTAGAAACAAAGGAATCTGAAAGTGATGGGGCACCCGGGAAAGCTTTCAGAGAAGTAACTGTCAAGGTTGTCTACTCAGAGGGGCCGCCTGGCTGAGCTGCGAAGAGAAGACCAGAGGGATGCACACTACGGATGGACATGCCCTCGGTGACTGTTACCTGAGAGCAGTGATCAGAGCCTGCCTACCCTTTGTGGTGCCGTGGGGCTAAAACGTGGAAATTGAGGATTTGATACCCATTTTTTTAATTTACATTTCGTTACTGAGCCGGTGTGTGCAACTAAACATGTTGTAATTGCCTGTTTCTGTCATTGTAGAGTTTCAGTGTGATGACGACTTATATGCATTCTAACCCTTCTTTGCTTTGTGTATTTCATCGTAGCAGATTCTGGTACCACAGGTTCTAACAAGGTTCACTCATGTGTGTACATCATATTCAGGGCTTGTGTTTCAGAGCTACCTTGTTTCTGGTTAAATTGGATCTGTCATTCGTACATGATAGATCAACATCCTTGGAGAAGCTCTTGGCAAAACAAGCTTGCTGGTTTCACTAATTGCTAATCATTCTTCAATTCCTGAAGCTTTTTCTGACTCTGTTGGTATGGTCTTTTCCCCAGCTTCAGCTGACATTTTTCTGGGACCTTTTTTTTTCGTCAGGGTTTGGGGGTTCCTTCATGGCCCCATCTACAACACCGGTAACCCCAGCTCAGAATAACCTGCTGCAACCCAATTTCGAGGCTGCTTTTGGAACAACGCCTTCAACTTCAAGCAGCAGCTCCTTTGATCCATCAGGTAAGTCATCGATGGTTCAAACCCTCTTCCTTATATCTGATACTATAGCATCGACCTCCCAAGGTTAGTGTTGATTGTAGGAAACGTACAGGTGGATATTGTTAGCCTGGTTGGTGGCTCTCAATCTGTAACTCAAGTCAAAATTTCCAGGACACGTTTGGTAGCTCTAAGAATAACCTCCTGTCCTTTCTGTTTCTGTTTTTGAATTTTAGCAGAACTCTTCCCACACCCACCTTCTATTTTGCCCGAGCTCACATGCACATGCTTTAGCGGTGGTCAAGGGAGGACTTAGACTGTAGCGAATCTTAGCACAGCATCTGAGTGTGTGGACGCCCCCGACACACACCCCGCTCCTGCTGTTGCTTTACACCCTCTGAAGCTTGCATGGCCCTCCGTTTTATGAAGTTGAGACACGAATAGTACCTTCGCTTCTAACCTTTCACCCCTGCTGTCCTTCTCTTTGTAATCTCTTCCATTCCACTCTTCTCATGCTGGCTCCTTCCTACAAATTTTCAATTGGTGAGTTTTCGGCAATTACATGTGTTTCAGAGACACCATGACTATATCCCGTGCCTGACAATCCGGTTGCTTCTGTTGCCAGTGCTGACTTGAATGCTGTCTTTCCCACCTGAGAGTGACTGTGTAGTGGTGTTTACAGTAGATGCATATAGTCTCCTATAAGAATGTAGCAGCCCAACATCATTATGTAGATAAGATATTAGCGATATCTTATGGATACTCCAAGCCTGTGTTTTGAATAGTCTTTCTGTATTCTAGGAACTGAACAAGTGGTACTTGTCATCTGGGGACCAGGGACATTGGTGGTGGCTCTTGACTTCTATCCTTAGAATCCTGTTTATTTTAAATATGCCCATAAAACATAACCCAAACATTGCCACAAAAAGAAGGGGAAAATCTAAATTAACTACCTCTAAAATGTGACAAAGTCTCTTTCTGCTACATATCCCTAGATGCTGACAGAACACCATTTGTTTTAAGCTAACTTCATTGGACACTGGAGAATTACATATATTTCCAATTACAAATTGCTTTAAGAGTAAGCATCTCAGGTTAGCTTGGGTAAATCATTTATAGTTTACTACACATCACTACCATTTAGAATAAAAAGTGCTTAGTGGTTATTTTAATTAGACTAACTGGCTACCACTTATTGAGTGCCTATACAGAAGAAGCATTGTAATAAACATGTGGGAAAATATTCCCTCATTGGTCCTTACATCAGAGGTGTATGTTAGTGGTCCTGTCCCCATTTACAGATGAGGAAATGGAAGTGTCATTTCCTGATGCTCAGAGCTAAAGGGGTGTGGCTGAGTTACAGCCTGGCTCTGTGCGCTCTCTAGTCCATTATACTATACAACCTTCCTCCCGGTCTTTCTCCATGGTCATTAACGTTTCCGTGTATTTTGAGTAGACACGTTCTTTTTGGTGTTCATAGTCACAAATTATATGACTTCTGTTGTTCCTTTTACAATAATGTTTTTTCATGTGTTTTCATGGTTTCATTAAAGACTGTCTTTTGCATAATATCGATCTCTTGTCTTTTTTTTTTTTCAACTTTGTTCTGAACCTGGTCTCTTTGATTTCCAGTGTTTGATGGTTTAGGTGATCTTCTGATGCCGACCATGGCACCATCTGGGCAGCCTGCCCCTGTCTCAATGGTCCCACCCAGTCCTGCAATGGCAGCCAGCAAAGGCCTTGGAAGTGACCTTGACTCATCTCTGGCCAGCTTAGTAGGCAGTGAGTAGTTCTATTTACTTGAAGCATGTGTGAATTGGATTCTTTGTTCCTTTGTATCTTTTTGCTCTGGTTTTGCTTATGGGTAAGTGTATTAAGGAGTGAATGAAAATAGTTAGCATTTCACCTCGAGCCTTCCTTTAGAAGGTAAGCACTTGCTATTCCATTGTCTTACAAGAATACTCATGTCACTTTTAATCTAAATCATGAAAACAAAAACAAACTGAGGAACACACACTGGCCTTCCCTGGATAATAAACAGAGGCATTCTATATAAGTATATAACCATCTAAAAATAGAATTATACTAAGTGCAGTATATTTATAGTATCTGAGTTTCATTTTTTAACAAGTATGTATTGATCAGGAGAGCTATTCTTCCAGGCATTAGAGATGATTCAGTGAACAAAACAGATAAAATTTCTATTCTTATTGCCTTCACAAAACGCCAAGACAGAACAGTGAAAAGTGTAAAATAAATTCTGCTTTATGTTACATCATGAGTACTAAGTGGGAATAAGCCTCCCCAGGGTAAGGAGTGAAGTACATAGCTGTCAGAAGAACATTTGTGGGCAGTGGAAGAATTCAATGCAAAGACTGGAGTAGAGATTGCCTAGCAGGGACTGGAGAAATGGCCAAGTCCAAAGGACATATGGTGTGTAAAGCTGGATCTGAGGAGATAGAGAGTCCTGGGAAGCACAGTTTCTATGAACATTGGCCTTGCTTTAACTCTGGATTTTTATTTTCCACCAAGGCATATGGGCTTACCTTTGTGGATATCATGCAATATTAAGCAATATCAAAAGCTTAGTAGGTCATTTTGCCTACTTCTTTATTAACTTCCCATCTACATTTATTTCCCATTCATTATTCTTGATCTGAACATCTATAAAAATGTCTTCGTGATATCCTGCAGACCTTTGCTAATTATTTTCTTCTTCCCAAAACCCATCCTTCTGAAAGATGGCTTTTTGTGAGTGTGTAATGTGCTACCTCACTCCCATGTCCCTAGGCTATCTCTAGCACACAGCCTTCATTTTGTCAACTGCCTGTGACAATTATCTCAGGTAGGAAAAAAGCTCACCAACTGGAGGACTAACTGAGCAATCTTGAAAAAATATGAACAAATCTGAGGACTCATTGGTTTTCAAAACTTCTGCAAAGCTACAGAAACTGATAAAAAATGATACTGACACACCCCTGAACTGTACTGTAGACCAACAGAATAGAAGCAAGATTCTGGAAACAAGTCTTCACATCTGTTGTTAAGCCAGTGTAGATGATGGGCCCAATAAGGGAAATGTCAGTCTTCAAAACCTTGTTCTGGAACAATGTGAGAGACTCAGAAAAAGGAATAAAGTTGGTTCTTTATACCATCAAAAAAGTCAACTCAAAATGAATAAATGTTAAAGAAAATGATCAAACTCTCAGAACTTGATAGTAAATCTTTGTGATCTTGGATTAGGTGATGTCCTTTGCATACAGTTCCTAAAACATAAGCAACAAAGGGCGCTAGAGAGATGGCTTAGCAGTTTCGAGCATCTGTTGTTCTTGCAGTAGAACAGAGCTGAGTTCCCATCACTCACATAGTACACCCATCTAAACCTCCAGTTTCAGGAGATCCAACACCCTCTTTTGACCCAGTGGGCATCAGGAACGCACATAGTATATATACATACATGCAGGAAAATACTCAGAAAATGAATCTAACTTTTTAAAAATGTAAGCAACAAAGAATAAAATGAATTTTTAAAAGTTCATCAAAATATTTTAAAATTCACAAATGATGAAAGTGAAAAGAGAGGCTAAGAGCTCTTGTTGCTCTTGCAGAGGACTGGGTTCGGTTCCCATCATGCACATGGGAGCTCACATGGCTCCAGTTCCACTGGGTCTGATGCTCTCTTAGGACCTCTGTAATTACCAGACACATATGTGGTTCACAAGCAAACATGCAAGCAGAACACTAATACACATAAAATACAATTTAAAAGCCTAAGACAATTTTTTAAGTGAAAAGGCAACTCCAGAATGAAAGGATTTTTAATCACAGATCTTACCAAGGACTTCTGTAATGTGCAAATAACTTCTGCAAATCAACAATAAAAATAGGAATAATATGGCTTAAAAGCTGGCAGAGGACTTGAATGGCTATTAAGTATAGGGAAAGATCTTCATCATCATCAGATGTTGTTAGTGTAAATTGGAGCCACAAGGACCACTCACATCCAGAAGGGATACCTATGAGGAAAGCCGATTGGAACACGTGCTGGCATTCCATGAAACCTTTAGACGCTACTGATGAGATCATGGCACAATATGACTGCTGTGGAAAGAAGCATGGCAAGTCCTCCTATGTTAACAGGGTGAACCAAACCTCTCAGCAGTTCTACTGCTAGGTACATGGAGTAAATGAAAATGTGTGTCCACACAAAAGCATGTACAGATGCTCTTAGAACTGCCATTTATAAAAGCCTCACGGTGAAAACTATCATACAGTCCATTAGTTAATGAAGAGGTATGTGTGTATGTGTGTCTTATGCTATATAAATATAATAATGCATGATGAACTATCATTTGGACTGAAAAATGAGTGATATACTGATACATGGAACAACATGAGTATATTCCATGAATATGTTAGGCTAAGTGACAGATTTAGTCACAAAACCACATGTGATACAAGTCTGTTCACACAAAATGTACAGACTAGAAAAATTTGAAGAGACAGGAAGTAGTAGTGTGTAAGGTAAAAAAGGGAGGAAGAAAAGTAGCTGCTAAGAGGTACAAGATTTTATTTGTGGCAACAAAAGTGTGCTACAAGTGGTGACTGTATAGCTCTGTTAATAGACTAAAACCATGAACTACACACTGTCAGGATGGACTTTCTGGTATGTGAACGGTATTGCATCTCACAAAAGGTGCTTTAAAATACTTCCAGTGTTAGCAGAAGCTCCCACTGAGACTACACTGCAGACCTGTCTACTCAGTCCGTTCTCTTTGTCCATAGTAAGCCTTCTACATGCTACTTACTCCCAGCCTTCTTGCCAAGAGACCTGGCCTGCAGCAAGCCCACACCTCCACACAGCATTCTCATCTGCCACAATGGAATTCCTGAATGCGTATGTGTAGAGCACCTGCCTATTTTTGCCTCTTCAGATGATCAACATAAATATTTGGTTGGCTTTATAATTGTTTACTGTAGAGATTAAACTATATATTCTACTTGAAAATAAAATTTTTAGAAATGAGACGTCTTCATCTTCTAAAAACAATGATGGCTAGGCAGGAGCAATGGCACATACCTATCTATAAGCTTAGCTATTTGGAAGGTTGAAACAAGAGCATTTCTTGAACCTACAACTTAGGAGGCTAGCCTGGGCAACACAGCAAGACAAAGTCTTTTTTTTTAATGATTAAAATTATGTGTAAATATTATTATATTTGGTTTAGTTAATATGTATAGCTTATTTTGTAATGCTAAGAAACAAAATACAAGAACTGAATATTAAAATCATCATCTAACAAATCAGTTCCACGCTTACTAGGGGCTTTGTTCTGGCTGCTCCTTCAGCCTTGAGGGCTCAGCTTTGGGAAAGCCTCACCTTCTCCAGGAGACCTTCCACTGTCTGACTCCTTGCCTCCATTCTCCCCTTCTAGCAGCCTGTACCATTTATTTTTCTTATGTCATCGTTTCTCGTCTGTGTCACACCATTAGAGTGCGGGTTCCTTCAGCTACTGATCTCATCAGTAACGTCTGAAGGTTTCATGGAATGCCAGCATGTGTTCCAATCAGCTTTCCTTCTCTTTATCGATATATCCCAAGTGCCTAGGATAATGCCTGATATAACTAAAGCTTAATACATCTTTGCCTAATTGACCAATGAAGTGCACTGAGGGCTAGATGATTGAGCCAGATATTCCCCAGATCACTCGCACAGTCACAGTCCACTAGCAGGGCTCCTGGAACCCAGCACATGGTTCAGCTCACATCTGAGCGTCACCACAGCAGCAAAAGACCGGTGCACAGCTGCGTAAGACCTTTTAGCCAGAGGAAGCCCCTTAGGGTGTGAGCAGTCAGGGATTTGGTTGACTGCTAGTATGTGGGCACACACTGCCTGACACCTACCCAAGTTCCTGACTTGCAGAAGGAAGGCAGGTGTCTAGCATGATCTCATGTAAACAGTCTAAAGTCATTATTAACTATTATTAACATTATTAACATTATTAACATATTAACTATCATCAGAGAGTTTTATATCATGGAAATAACTTCACTGGTCAGGCTCGCAGACCCCCAGCCTAACAGGGGTTTTTCAGACAGCAGTCTCAGACCTTCTGGGCAAGTGTACACTAAATGTGATCCTTAAGGCTGATGTGAAGTAAAAGAAAATTTAAAATTCTACCTTTGTTTACTAATATAGTTTCTTTTTCATCTAACTGGATACAGTCATGGCTAGGCAAAAATATAGACCTTTTCTAAGCCTGGGAGTCCTGGGTTTCTCAAATACTGTCAAATGTAAGCTGAATATAAAGATTTAAATTCTTTTTCTTTTATCCATTTGTAGATCTTGGAATTTCTGGTACCACAACAAAAAAGTAAGTGTTTTTTCAATTATCTGCCTTCCTTTTAACAATGTGTTTGTGTGTATTTATTCAAGACTTCTCAACATTTCATTGGCTGGAGTATGTTATTTCCCATTCTTAAGCTAGGTAATTTAAGTTGTTTTTCATGTCAATTTATATTGTTGTTGTTAGTCTATTGAACTCTCCAAATTATTGCTCTGTTTTGAGAAAGAGTAACCTATTTCAGGCTGGGATCGCCATTGTTACATCTGGAAATATTTTGGGATAGAGTTTTGAGTTTTCGGTTTTTTTGGGACAGGGTTTCTCTGTGTAGTTTTGAGTATTTTAATAACTTTAATTTTAAGATTCCGGTGGTGGCACATGCCTTTAATCCCAGTACTCGGGAGGCAGAGCCAGGCGGATCTCTGTGAGTTCAAGGCTAGCCTGGGCTACAGAGTGAGATCCAGGAAAGACGCAAAGCTACACAGAGAAACCCTGTCTCGAAAAAAAAAAAAAAAAAAGATTCAGCCTAGTATTTCTGGCTAATGTTGATTTTTAAAGGTCTTTCCTGGGTCATAAAAATGATAAACAGTATATCTTTTCCTAAGATGTATGTTTTGACATTGAAACTAGAATGCATGTTAGACCTGTACAGTGATTATAAATCAGGTTATAGGTATGACACAGTTGTGGGAAGCCCTCTCTTGAACTCTTCCCGAACCAGAGAAAACTGTCATCAGTGCATTTGAAATTCAGGAAGTTATATGGCTGGAGAGATGGCTCAGCGGCCAAGAGCACAAATTGCTCTAACAGAGGACCTGAGTTCTGTTCCTGGCACAAATAACAGATAGTTCCCAACTCCCTGTAACCTCAACTCCAGAGAATCTAACACCTCTGGCTTCCTGGACTCATATGTACATACCCACACACAGAAATATTCATATAACACATAATTAAAAGTATAAATTCAACAAGATATGTGTCCAGATTGATGGTATATTATTTGGAGTTTTTATTATGAATAAAGAATTTAGTTGAATTTTTTGGCATATTTTTCTGTTGTAAGTGACATGAAATTCCTGTTGTCACTGAACTCAAAACACTCATTTGTTTTATTTTAAAAGCTTTTGCGCTTTTAGATACATATTAGGTACAATATGGTAAGACTCCTTTGTAAGTTTTAATCTATACCCTTTATCACCACCAGGTTCCAACAGATTACTTCTAAATCCAAGTAAAAGAATCTAGGAAGCCATATGCCATTTTTTTCCCTCTGAATTTTGTGTTTTGTTTGTTTTTCACACTTGCCTTTAGGGGAGATCTCCAGTGGAATGCTGGGGAGAAAAAGTTGACTGGTGGAGCCAACTGGCAACCGAAAGTCACTCCAGCCACATGGTCAGCAGGTGTTCCACAGGTATGTGACACTGAGGCCAGGGTGGTATGGGCAATTTACCAATGTTCAAGTCTACAGAGAAAGTATGCTCTGCTTAACTTGACTATTAACATTGTACAACCCTGTTCACATTGAAGTGATAAAAGCAAGATGCAAAATTCAATGAAATGCAAATCTATGGTCTTTGCATATGATAATGATTACAACCTACACTTAAATACCTTGTGATTGCGATAGTCTTAATAGTAGTATTTATGTTTCTGATTTATTTGTAAAATTGTAGAAATAATTTTCCAGCACATTCCCTATCATGGATTGTAATACCATTTTATCATATTTCCTGCCGAAATCTCCTGATAGGCTAAATAAGAAACGAAAACTTTTTTTTTTTCTTATCAGAAAGGATGAAGTGTGCTGACCAATTTCATGTCAGCTTGACACAAACCAGAGCCTTTTTTAAAAGTCATAATCTCAATTGACAAAATGCCCTGACCAGACTGGCCTGTGGTGCGTTTTCTTCATTGATGGTTTATATGGGAAGGGCCCAGCTTACTGTGGGCAGCGCCACTTCTGGGCTAGTGGTCCTGAATGGTCTAAGAAAGTAGGCTGAACAAGCCATGAGGAGCAAGCCAATGACAGTACTCCTTCTTGGCCTCTACCTCGGTTGCTGCCTCCAGGTTCCTGCCCTGATTTTACTTCAGGATGGGCTCTAAGCTGTGGGCTGAAATACACTTTTCTCCCCCACATTGCTTTTTGTCATGGTATTTATCAGAGCAATAGAAACCCAACCAAGACAAGTTGTTTTCTATTGGGTAATAGTTTATTTTAAGATCATATCTTTTTCAGCTCACCAATTTTAAACTTGAAACTAGATCATTATCCTTTCCATAAGGTTTAATAGATACTCACTTCTGTATTTCAAATTACTGTATCATCCTTTTATTTTTTATAGGAAAACTAGGAAAGCCACTGTTCCCAAGCCCACTTACAGTATTCCATATTCCACCCTTGGGCATGCTGCTGCCTGTCTAAGTCTGTCTGTCACTCCAGTGTCTGACCCTCTGCTGCATGCCAGAGGATAGAATGGTGGGAGGAGATGGCTCACTGCAGTCCAGTTCCTTCACAGTGAGAATGGGGTGGGCAGAGGGAGGTTTGAGAGTTGAAAAATAAACAGGATGGCAGAAGTGAACCTCAAACCATTGCTGTGGTGCTAGTCAGCTTTTAAATTTTAGAAGTGAAGTTTGAGAGTGCTTGAAATGCACACATTTGAAATGCACACATTTTAAAATTACAGCCTATCATTTTAAAACCATGATATGTTGTTTCTTTTTTAATTTGTTCTGTGTGGTTCTGTGGGCATGCGTGTGCAGCAGGGCACTGTTCCTCCAACCAGCTCAGTTCCTCCGGGTGCCGGGGCCCCATCTGTTGGGCAACCTGGAGCAGGATTTGGAATGGTGAGTGATGTGCCAAAAACCTGTAGTTGACACTCCTGACATCTTTACAAATGTTCAAACGAACAGTTACTCCTACAGGAAATACAGTAAAGGAAACGACAGCTTAAATCATCTACTTTGGGCCTCAACCAGCTGAGCCAGGAAGTGGGGAAGGAGTTACGCTGTGTAAACATATATTGCCATCAAATTACAGCACGTTGCTGTATCATTTGGGGGATGATACTTACTACATATTTTAGCTCAGTCATCAAAAAACAACCCTTTCTATACTGGGGCTTTTCACTCTGCACTTTATCATCGGCACATTTTAGGGGCATCCTGCATAAGGAAGTTAGCTTTTGTCTCCTCAAGAATCACTCCAACAGGAGATGAATTCACAGCTCCTGATTGGAATAAGGATGCTCTATGGCCAGCCAGGCTTATACGCACAGCTCAGGGACTTTCTCCCCATCTGATAGCCTCAACATCCAGAGTTTAAGGTTACATAATAAATCATAGTTTCTACCTGCGTGGTTTTCACAGAAATTGTCCAAAGCATGTAAAAGGTGTGCATGTCTGGTTATGCACTCATGGACCACAGACCTGCTCTGAATCTTCCTTCCTTTGCAGCCTCCTGCAGGGACAGGCATGACCATGATGCCTCAGCAGCCGGTCATGTTTGCACAGCCCATGATGAGACCACCTTTTGGAGCTGCAGCTGTGCCGGGCACACAGGTCAGTTTCTTAAAGTTCACAGCACCCTGCATTTACTCCTAAACGTAAAACTGTCAGGCTGTTAGTGGTGTGAGGAACAGAGGCAAGAGGCACAGCTCCACTCTTCACCCTCAGCAGCCTGAGGAGTTCTAGTCTTTTAGGGATTCAGGCCAGACTGGGTTTCCTGGCTTGAAAAAAATAGTATTTCAGGACTAGCCAGTGTGAAGCAGAATTGGTGGTTAATAAAGATTGGACAGGAAGTTTAGCTTGAACTGTTTAGGTGACCCCTAGGCAGTGGGACCAGGACCTGTCCCTAGTGCATGAGCCAGTTTTTTTGGAGCCTGGTGCCTATAGTGAGACACTTTGCACAGCCTTGGTGCAGGAAGGAGGGGCTTGGACCTGCCCCAACTGAATGTACCAGGCTCTGCTGACTCCCCATGGGAGACCTTGTCTTGGAGGAGGTGGGAATGGGGGGTGGGTTGGGGGGGAAAGGCTGGGGGATGGGAGGAGGGAGGACAGGTGAATCTGTGGTTGATATGTAAAATGAATAGAAAATCTCTTAATAAAAAACAAAAGATAGGACAGGAAGGTTAAAAGGAAGCTTCTCAGAACGAAAGACACAGCTCAGAGCGTGGTTGTGGCCTTGTGTCTCATTTCATTGTCAGGTATGTGCTTTGGGTGGGTTTGAAGCCACTATCTTGAAAGAGTGCTACAGGCCTTCAGAGAGATCCCTGGGCAGTTCTTGGGCAGCATTGACAGGTTTACAGTTTATAAGTCAGAGTCTAGATCACAGGGATGCCAGGAGGTAGGGTGTCTGTACTGTAAACATTGTGAACAGTTTTGTTTAAGATTCCCGGGCTACAGCCGGGCGTTGGTGGCGCACGCCTTTAATCCCAGCACTCGGGAGGCAGAGGCAGGCGGATCTCTGTGAGTTCGAGGCCAGCCTGGGCTACCAAGTGAGTTCCAGGAAAGGCGTAAAGCTACACAGAGAAACCCTGTCTCGAAAACCAAGAAAAAAAACAATAAAATAAAAGATTCCCGGGCTACTTCTTGGAAAGCCCTACTCAAGGTTCTTAAGCCCGGTCCATTGTTATTTTAACGTAAAATATCTCTATGTGAAAGGAATGTTATTTCTGTGTTAGCCTTCACACCAAATGTGTGTTGGGCTGGAATTCTTGCTTCAATCAGACTCCAGGGTGAAGGGCTCCTTTCCTGCCTCGTGGTGGTCCTGTCGCTTTTCCCTGCCTCTCTATCCTGCCTCAGTGTGGCTGTGTCAAAGCTGTTCTTACCTGATGGCTGTCTCACAGCTGTTGCTTCAGAAGTACAGGGGCATGGAAGCGGTGTGGGGTGCAGGGTGCGGGGTGTGAGACAGTGACAAAGAACTAAGCACCCTGTGGTCCTTCTCTTTTTCTCTACTTAATTCAGAATGGTTCATTGAGGGTACCTGGTACATGTGTCCGAGTGATGAGTTAGGTTTGGAGGTGGGAGGCTTTTCTTTTCTTTTGTTCTTTTTTTTTTTT
>CABHPH010094057.1:0-13616 GCA_902168325.1 Peromyscus nudipes | reverse complement strand
GGATGTGGTGACAGGCTTTGCATGCTTCATGCATTAATGTGCAGTTTCCATAGCAGCCACCACACCACATGATAGTTCAAAGTAATTACTAATTGCCAAGAAATCTTCAAGGGAAACACCCCCAACTCTGATAAAAATCTTAAAACCAGGGAAAAGTTTCTGAGTTGCAGTCCTTGAGTCAGACAGAAGCACCCTCCAGATCTCTGTTTCATGGCCCATTAAACAGGAGTAAAACCATTTCCAGCCCCCTTCCTATGTCAGCGGGTCTCCCCATGCTTTGGGAAAACGTGGTGTGTTGTGTTCCACTAACATACAGCATCACCGATAATTATAACTAGAAAATTTCCAAAGTGTTGTGTTTTAGCCCTTCATCAGGGAAAGAAGCAGCACCATTTTTGCTCCCAGGGCCACAATTACGAGAGTACCAAAGTGACTATGAAAGCCTGTGTCATAGGGCTCTATACCCAGGACTCAGTCTTTTTCCCTCTGTGTTACTGTTTAGTGTCACTGGGACAAAATGCGTGAGGCAAACTTCAGAAAATGAAGATTTTCATGTGCTCACAGTTTCAGAGACTTTAGTCTGTGCTCAGAAGGCCTGGGACAAGACTGAAACACCGTCCAAAAGGCACGACAGAGAAAATAGACAAACATCATGTGTGTCAGGAAGCAAAACAAAACTGAACAAAGCGTCTCAAAGATCTGACAAAAGTGAAGTTTCCTCTGCCAGGACCTGCCTCTTGATGATCCATTCAGCTATGAACGAGATGGGTGGATTAAAGTTTGCACACATGACCTTTGAGAGTAGTTTATGTCCAAAGCATAAAAACTCCCTCTCTATCCCCATTGTGAGCTCCTTCACTGCAAGCTCACCTGCCACAGTGGTTCTCTTCACTCCAATCTTCAGAGGACAGAGGACTCAGAATTGGCCCATTGCTCTTTCCAATTTCAGGTTGTTCATTCTCCTGACGAGGAGCCTTTCTAGGAATCCCATGGGAGCCCGTGGCACACTACTAAGTTGCTACACTTTTTTTTTTCAGTGTCTCAGATTACTTCTGATACAAGTTGAATTTAGCACAAAAATTGAAACTGCTCAAAGTGTCTAGGGATTATGTAAACCAAGGAGATGAGAAAGAAATTGTCTTCTGAAGTAGTTTTTAATCTGAGCACTAAGGTTGGGGGCACTAAGGTATACTTCGAAGTTAATCCTCAGGTAAACGTCTCCTTATCCCAGAGTATTTTCCCTGTCATGCTGGTGACTAAAATAGGTTTCCAGAGACACTAACTTTCTATGATGATACTAATATTTGAGCCACATTTTAAATTTAGGCTTTTTTTCCTGTGGTTTTGTTTTAGTTGGTTGTTTCCCATTACTCAGTGACATATACTGTCAGTAAGAGATTTGGATATGTCTTGTCCATAGGCCCAGTGTAATCCCATAGTAAACTGAAGTTATCATAAGCAAAAATGTAACTAATATCGTAGTCTAAACTACCTTAACCTTACTAAGAAAACTTCCATTAGCCTACAGTGGGTCAAAGTAAGGTAATCTAATGATATATTATAATAAGGTAGAAATCACATAAATCTCATTCAACATTATATTGAAAATGAAGAATCGATGACTGACACTATTTTCAATTGAAAAACTCTTCTGTTGGGGACCATCTGTATTCTTATTTGTTTTTTATTGATATGTAACTATTACTTAGCATAATATTAGTATGTAACGGATGTTTAGTGATTCGTATTCTCAATGAAGAAAGAGATGAATATTAGTCATAAGAAAATACATGCTAGACAATTAAAAGTGGTCACCTCTGTTTAGAAACAGTCACCTGCCATTGGTGTTAGGCTATCATTTCCTCCATTTTTCTTCATAACCCTGTCCATTCAGAATGTATTTTATTTCTCTGGTTCATTTTAGAGAAACAAATGAAAGTTGGGATGGTTGTGTATAAATGAACTTATAAAATAAATCTCTTAATTTATTAGCCTGTCCAGTGCATAAAATAAACACCAGAGTCCCATATTGAACCTCTAATACACATAACTTGGTGTATAAATATACACACATTATTTTAACGAAATTTCTCATCTGGGCTGATAGTGCTCCCTCTAAGAACCAAAGATCACACACACACACACACACACACACACACACATATATATATATATATATATATATATATACACACACACACACACACACACACACACATACATGAGAAGCCCTCTTTTGAGTTGTTGGCCAGAATGTCCAAGAGTCTCCTAAAACATACAGCCTATTGCTGTTGCCTTTGGTTGTGCCCAGTGTGGAAGGTAAGGCTCCCTCACTCATACATCACACACACACAAACAGACACACACACACACACACACATTAAAAAAATACTTTTTTACAAAAAAGAACACCAAAGCTTACCAAGAAAAAAATTACATCGTATCTAATTAACCTGATGCCATCTTACTAGAATATAATCACTGAGCAAAAAAAAAAAAATAACATTTTTTTCATTCTTTAAAGACACAAGTGGTGATTCAAACGATTGTGACATGTCTCAGAAAGCCACTCAAGCAATATTGAGGAGCCCAAGAATGCCCGAGCTGAGAGTGCAGGATTTATATTTGCAACTATACAAGTGCATAGAAAGGAATCAATTACCTGATATTCATGTTCTTTGGAATTTAATGCTCCCACTTCTGGTTTATGTTTGGACTCCATTATCAGGTTATTAGACAAACTATAATTTTAAAGTAATAACTCATTCTCTCTAGTCTAATTCTGAATCTCATGAGCTTTCATTAAATGCTGATGACTGACAATGACCATGAGTGTTGAGAGACTTGTGTCATGGAGTCTAGTTACCTGAACAAAATCTTCCTATTTGCAAATTGTCTTTGCAAATTATCTTTCAGTCCTTATTTTCATTGTCTCCAAAACAGAGCTAATGACGCTACCAAGGGATATTGCAGGATTAAATTTGATACTGTAAGTAAAGTGCTTTGAAAATGGTTGACATAAAAGCAGCACCCAAGAAATGCTAGCAGTTACAGTCCATTCATTGACAATTTCTTTTTCATGGATATAAAGCAAGTGACAAATTCTGAACACTGTTTTATGAACACAACCTGCATCCACTCCTTCCCAGTGCAAGGTTTGGTCAAATACATTAGAATTTCTGTTTCTACCTACATATTTTGTAAATAAGTATCATAATATTTGCTAATTTACAGTACAGTATGGATGTTAACTGAGCTGACACATGTAAATTTATAAGATAGTATTTTCCTATAGTTAGCACACTGTATACATTTATTTATTTATTTTTCGGAGCCTAGATTTGATTTATTGTATTAAACAAATAAAGAGAATGTTCATTTTTACATGATAAGTATGATTCATCTTTTTTATTAAGAAATTTTTTATTCATTTTACATACCAATCACAGATCCCCCTCTTCCCTCACCCCACCCCTCCAGCTTTCACACTCCAACCCACCACCTATTCCATCCTACAAGAAGGTAAGGCCTCCCATGGGGAGTCAGCAGAGCCTGGTACATTCAGTAGAGGCAGGTTCAAGCCTGTCCTGCCTCAAGGCTATGCGAAGTGTCTCACCATAGGTAGTGGGCTCCAAAAAGCCAGCTCATGCACCAGGGATGGATCCTAATCCTACTGCCAGAGGGGGCGGGGGGCCTTAAGCAGATCAAGCTACAAGACTGTCTCACTTTTGTGGAGGTCCTAGTCCAGTCCCATGCAGGCTCCACAGCTATTGGTCTAAATTTCATGAGTTCCCACTAGTTTGGTTCAGTTGTCTCTGTAGGTTTCCCCATCATGATCTTGATGCCCCTTGCTCATAGAATCCCTCTTTTCTCTCTTTGACTGGACTCCTGGAGATCGGCCTGGTGTTTGGTTGTGGATCTCTGCATCTGCTTCCATCAGTTACTGGATGAAGGCTCTATGATGACAGTAGGGTATTCACCAATCTGGTCACTGGGGTGAGCCAGTTCAGGCACCCTCTCCACTATTGCTAGCAGTCTAAGCTGGGGTCATCCTTGTGGATTCCTGGGAATTTCACTAACACCCAGTTTCTCCCTATCCCCATGATGTCTCCCTCCCTCATGGTATCTCTTTCATTGTTCTTCCACTCCATCCCTGCTCCAGCTCAACCATCCCATTTCCTTATGTTTTCTCGCCCCATCCCCTACCCTCTATTGCCCCCATCACCACCAGTTTACTCATGGTGATCTCATCTATTTTCCCTTCCCAGGGTGATCCACACGTCCCTCTTTGGGTCTTCCTTGTTAGCCAGTTTCGCTGGAGCTGTGGGTTGCAGTCTGATTGTCCTTTGCTTTACATCTAGTATCCACTTATGAGTGAGTACATACCATGTTTGTCCATTCTGAGTGGGTTACCTCATGCAGGATGATATTTTCTAGTTCCATCCATTTACCTGCAAATTTCATGATGTCATTCTTTTTCTCTGCTGAGTAGTACTCCATTGTTTATGTGTACCGCATTTTCTTTATCCATTCTTTGGTTGAGGGACATCCAAGTAAATCTTACCTACTAAAATGGTGTATGGTCATAATGAATAGAAGCCTTGCTTGAATGTGAAATAAAAAGGTATGTAGTTATTTTCATTATTTGAATAAAAATATCTCTTACTCTTATTGTACCAAAAAAATATTTTTCTGTCTCACAGAAAGTGTTTGGGATGATAATAACACATTGTCCCCAAAACTGCATTGCCAAATTACCTGCTTGGTTTGGAATAGATTGTGGTAAATTAGCTGAATAATACAGTAACCTTGCCACCTCCTAATTCCTACCCAAATTCTCCTTGGATTTGTGGATTTGTACATAGCAGAGATTTAATTAAATTGCAAAAGAGTACAAATGTCAACATTTTTATTGTACAAGCAACTACTCTGCCAAGTGGAATTTATCAGGCATGCTGATTAGCAAATCCTTACAACAAAGGTTACAAAACCCTGGGCCTCTGAGAGCAACAGGAAGCAGTAGTGGTGGGGATTTGAATAAGAATGAGAAAAGGAAAGTGGTGCCTCTCAGAAATATGGTACACTTTTATTTTAGTATTTGTTTCAAGAATGTCTTTATTGTGGTTATTTTTAGATTGTCACATAAAGGTCTGCTTGTGTATGTGCTGTGTATACAAAGAACAAATAATTAGCCAAAATATTTTAAAGGAAATATCATAAGGAAAAATTTAGCTCATCTGAATAGTCTCTCTCCATTATCCCTTTTGCTCATGTGTGTTTTGTTATAGTATTAAATTTGTATATGCATTCAGTAGGAGTTTTTAATCCTTAAAAATCAAATGTTCACATGGGCTAATTTGATGAACACCACGGATGTTGTCCCTTGCTTGCTGTGTATTGCATGGTTCATTCCAGTAATTATAACGGATGTAATTGTTCCTGTTTCCTGTGTAGAAGGAAGTTATTCTTTTGAGTACATTGAATTGCTGACACCTTGTAGTGTTTAATTCTGTCCTGTAAGATGACAGAAAAATAGAGCTACTTATTCACAGTGTGTTACTGTCAAGCATTGTGAACAAAACAGTCGAGAAAGAAATAAGACTGGTGCCCCAGACATGAGAACAATCAAATTGCCTCTGCCCTTGACATCCAGGCTGTGTTCAGCCCAAGATACTTTCCTGAAGGTCCAAAGAAAAAGGTATTCATTTTCACTTCGAAAATAGAGACAAAATACTGTCATTGCTTGAGGAAACTAACAAGAAATGACAAGCAATCTATCCTCACCCTGCTCCACTCTCTGGATATCTGCTCACTCCATGTGACCTAACATAGACATAACTTTTTCATAACGTTTCTTCCTTATCCAAGCAGTGTACCAAAAGAATCACTGTGTTCTATTCAATGAGAAACCAAGTATACATATATTATTTTCACAATCTAGTAGATTGTCTAGTCCAAGAAAGGAGAATGAGCTCCAAATGAGTTGGCTCTCTTTGCAATCACTCTGTTGTCCGTGGACAACAGTGACTTAGCCTGAAGAGAAGGAGGTCACAGGCTTAATTTCCATGAGGATTCTCTTTGTTCCCCAGTTGTTGTATGTAACCTTGTGTGACACAAAGGCTTCCTCAAACAACATGAACATCACAGGTTCTTCTGTACCTCCCAAATAGGCAGTTACTCCACCTAGACCCCAGTGGTTTTAGGGTGGGTGTGACCGGGCATGGCCATGAGATCCTCAGTAACATACACTCACCTGGCAAGGGCCTGGGAAAGCTTGTGAGAGTTAAGGTCAGATCTGCTGCCACTAGAAAGGTCTTTTCCAAGTCACGTTTCTGTGAAAACTGGCATTTCCCACCACCATGAGTCTACAGTTCTGTGGCTTTGGCTGTTTCACAGAGGAACCTCAGCCTCAGCTGCATTGGCCATTGAGAGCTGCCCCACAGGCTTTGTTCTCAGGTTCAAAGGGCTATGTGCTTTGATCTACTTCAAAGGGTTGTTGTTGTTGTTCAGGGTTTATTTTGTTTTTATTTGTCTTGTCTTCTGAGCATTCATTTCATTACCTTCTATAGTATGCAGATAAGTCTCTCCACCTTCTGAGGTCAGGCCTAAGGGAGAGGAAGAAAGAAAGACAGAGGCTCCACTAAAGGGAAAAAATGCTGAGATGGACTGACCATAACCAAGTGGTGGCTTCTCCTTCCCCTGCCTCCTCTGTGCTGCCTCCTAGATCGCTGGGTCACTTCTAGGAAGCAGTGTAGTTCAGGAACACAGAAATGCTCCTTGCTGAGAGTTCTTCTTAATGAAGTCCATTTTGGCTATGTCATGATGTAAAACTCTCTTGAATTACGTTAAAAAATAGTCAATACGTATAGCTGGGCATGCATTGTAGAATTCTACTTCAGAGAAACAATGGTATCAATATTGTATCTCCTTTCCTTTTTGAACAAACAAAGCTATGAGTAAAATTAAGGACAGCCTCAAAAAAACTAGAAACCATAGAAACAGGTTATCCTATAATTATCTTTGGGTGTTTCATGTCATGTGATCCAGATACTGCCGAATATTCCCATATAGGTACGTGTGCCCACACACATGCTCATGAATAGAATCAAACATGCTCGTATTCTACTTCACTCCTTGATACGAGCTGTGATAGAGTCTCAGCTAGGGTTTGGAAAAATAAAAATTGCTACAGACCCAATTTTTTTATGCTCCGACTTCCTTATAGCTTTTGATGAGAAGGGTATTAAAACAGAAAGTCCAAGCCACAAGTGTTTTAATATATCCACTTGTCCCAACTCTACCATTTTGTAGAGTCAAGTTTCTATAAAATGCAGCAAATTTTTATGAGAGAGAGAGAGAGAGGGAGGAAGAGAGAGAGAGAGAATGTAAGATGGCCAGAGTTCCAAGAGAATTGATGAACTGATATTAGATCCCTGAAGCCTGGATTCACAACCCATGCATTTGGGGATTCTATGTTTTGTCTTGCCTTTCCTTTATCTGCCTTAGAGGGTCCTGATGGAGATGCCCCACTTGGAAACCTTGCAAGCAGCCATGGAGAGGCTTGTTATGCAGCTTGCCTTGAAAGGACTCATCAGGAGGTGAAAACTGCAAGTGCTCAGCTTACAGGCTGTGGATCAGAACCTCTAGATATGGGGTGCAAAGTCACAGCAGATACCTGGTCACCAGCTGCCATGAATAGGTTCAAGCATAACCATTGTCCAGAGACGGTAGCGAAGCAGCCCTTGTGGATATTCATAGACTTTTGCATTGAAGATGACACTGTAGATCTATTTCAAGTCTGATTCTGAACTGGGTGCAGACAAGAAAGCAGGTTGTGCTGTTTTGCTGTGAGGCTGCAGGTTTTGTCAAGGTCCATATACAGAATGCAGAAGTTTTGAGTTTTGTGCAGCTGGACAGCATTAAAGAGTGAGACATGGAAAGTTTCTGGCCCAGAGATACCATGAAAAGTTTTGTTTCCTACCTGAGCTGTGCCAGCAACCTTCAGGACATGTCCTTCATCAATATGACTCCAAACATAAAGTTTTGAGACACAAGATAAGTGGCATTTCTGTATATGTGCTTCTTATTTACAAAGAATGGGCAATCTCTGGAAGATTCAAATGACATATTCTTTCTTAAGGGAAAGCTACTCAAAACACTCATGAGTTGCATTCATTTGGAAACTCAGCTTGAAGTCCAGACTGCTAAAGGAATCAGAGTCAAAGCCTCAGAATGTTCGAACACTAATCAGATGAAGTAACTGCGTCTGAAAACATCCACGTGAGAGGGGTCAGTTCCAAATCACTCTGACCTCTGCTAGAGGAGACAGGCACTCTTCAGACCCTTCTCCTAGACCACCACAGGACCACTGGTTCTAGCTTGGTGCCATCCTGATTGTGCTGAGCCTCTGCTCCCAGCTGAGAATGCTCAGCTGCTCTGGGAACTCCATGATTGTTCTGAAGAACCTAGTGGACGCCACAGCCAGGCTGAGCCTGTTAAACTGAGGACTGCATCCTGTATTTCAAGAGAGCCTTGACAAAGATTTCAACCGTTGTTCTGAACAGAAGTTTTCCCAGATTTTTTCTAAGTTGCAGCAAATATGGAGGGACCTAAGACCTGAATGCAAGGTCCAGCTGTGTGCCAAATTCTATGATTCTACATAGTTCCAATATTTCATTCTGGGGGTCCAGTAACTACTGGGAACTAACTTCATGGGAAGCCCTTAAAATGGAAGAGTTATTTATTGACAATCCGATTCAGGCAGGAAGATCAAAGGTCAAGTCCAGCATAGGGTATATAGGTAAATATCTTCATCATACATTCCTAAGAGAAGGTCAGAATAAAGAGCATGTGGGGGGGGAGAAAAATAGGATAATATTGACTGATCTGAGTCTGAAGATCTGAGAACTTCAGTGGGCAGAAGACTGGTGATACACATTCCAGTCAAGCCCAAAGTCCCTAAAACTGGGAGTGCCAGTGCTGAAAGATGTGAACATGTCTGTGCTGCCCTAGCTCAAGATGAAAGAGGGAATGTCACTATCTTCCTTGGTTTTGTCCTGTTCAGGCCCTCCATGAGTTGCATTTTAGATCTAAAATGGTAATGTTAATATTCTTTCCTCAGTCTACTCATGAAAATGCTATTCTCAAACACTGTCTCAGAGATATTCAAGCATGTTTACCACCAATCTGGGTATCTTTGACCCCAATACCATTAATACATACAAATTATAACAGCAGATGATCCAAAAAAATATTAACAGAATTGTAATTGGAATAAAAGGAATGCTGCATGGCTTTTTAAAAGTAGTTTTGAATTGAGGGTGAAATAGACATAGACTTATGAGGAGAACTCACCAAAATTTTCATATTTGGCCAAAAAAGAATTTATGTGCAAAATGTTAAAATTAAAAGAACCATGTCTATCACAGTTTTTTAACTTAACAGGTGAAAAATGAAATTTAAGAATACTTTGTCCAAGGAGCGATCACAGGTTCAGACTAAGTATCACGATTCCCCTCTGCACTCCTAGTCCAGCACCCTTTTCAATGTTCTCGTCATGATAGGAGCAGAAAGGATATTTCTTTTCATTCTTAATTTTGTTTTTGTTGTTTCAATATAGATTTTTCAGTATGTAGGCCAGAATAATAATGTACTTATCATCCTCCTGTCTCAGCTTCAAGTGTGCAGGGATTCCAGATATGCTGCACCATGCCAGACTAAACAGTGACATCCTGCCTCAGAAAAGAAAGTGGTGATCAGTCGAGAAAGATGCTTGTCTTAGTTTGCTTCCTATTTCTGTGATAAAACACCATGACTAAAAACAACCTGGGGAAGAAAGGGTTTATTTCTGCTTACAGCTTATAGTACAACTTAGAGGGAAGTCATTATACACACTCAAGGCAGGAACCTGTAATCAGAAAAAGATGTCAAGGCCACAGAGGAGACTTGCTGTCTATGACTTGCTTGGTCTTCTTTCTCATTCATCTCAGGATCATCTGCTTAGGGGTGGCATTGCCCATAGTAAGCAGGGTCCTCTTACTATTTCAATATTAATTTTAAAAACGTCCTACAGACTTGCCTACAGGAAAAAATGATAGAAGGATTTTCTCAGTTGAGGTTCCTCTTCCTGATAATGGTAGCTTGTGTCATGTTGACAAAAACTATCTAGAACAGTTATATTTAAACAGCAACTGGGAAATGTAGAAGAAATAGATAATTTCCTATGCACAAATAACCTATTATAATTAAATAAAAAAGTATAAACAATATAATTGATCTATAATAGTCAATGAGACTGAAGTAGCAATACATCTGCCTAGAGCAAAAGATCCAGAACCAAATGGATTCAATTATGAACTCCACCAAACCCTCAAAGAGGGCTAACACAAAAATCAATCCTTTTTATAATATAAAGGCAAAACTAATTGTCCTAGTTAGGATTTCTACTGCTGTGAGGAGACACCATAACCACAACAACTCTTATAATGGAAAAACATTTAATGAGGATGGCTTACCTTTTCAGAGGTTCAGTCCATTATCCTCATGGTGGGACATGGTGGTGTGCAGGCAGACATGGTGCTGATTCCATCTTGATCAGACAGCAATAGGAAGTGGACTGTCTCACTGGGTGTGCAGTGAATATCTGTTCTATCTATGACCTTGAGGTACAGCCCCTCGAGATGTAGCAGGTAACTGTTCTACCTTTAAACTTGAAGTACCTGCCCTGGGGCATGGCCTCAGGGCTAAGATGCACATACACTGGCTCTTCTCTCCCTCCTGGGCTTGGATGGTGCAGACTGACTCAGGCAGCAGAACAGTGTGGAACAGTACCTTAGGCTTCCAGGACCCTGTGACAATTCTCCTATTCTGTTTAATGAGTTTTCTTACCTAATAAATTCCTTCTTCCCCTTAAGCAGACTCGGGTGGATTTCTTGCTTTAGGTGTGGCTTGAGCATACATGAGACTGCAAAGTCCACTTCTACACTGACACACTTGCTCCAACAAGACCATTCTTATTCTGACAAGGGCCCACCTCCTAATAGTGCCACTCTCTTTTGGGGCCATTTTCTTTCAAACTACCACATTCCTCTCCTTGAACCCCAAAAGCTTGTAACAATATCATTATGAAAATGTATTTAGTCCGACTTCAAAAGTTACCATAGTCTATCACAGTCTCAACAATGTTTAAAATTTTGAGAATCATGCAATCTCTTAACTGTAAGCCCCTTAAAAATTAAAATAAAAAGTCAGATAACATATTTCCAACATATGGCACAGGATATACATTACCATTCCAAAATGTAGGGAAGGGAGTATGGTGAGGAAATACTGGACCAACGCAAGACAGAAAAGCAGCTGGGCAAACTCCAAATTCTGCATCTCCATGTTTGATGTCAAAATGCCCTTCAGATTTCCAACTCTGTTCTGCTTTGTTGACTGCAAAGTACTCCTTTCTCTTTGTCTGGTTCCATTCCCTGTTAGCAGCTTTCCTCAGCAGGTATCCCACTGTTCTAGCATCTCTATCATCTTGGGGTCTCCACGGCAATCCACCATCACAGCTTCACCTTCCCATAGCTTCAGTTTCACCTTCACAGCTTCCACAGTCAGGATACCCCTGACACATGCCTGGCCTCAGCAGCTTTCCTTAGTTGTGAAGGAAGGTTCTATAATGCCTTTCTTCTATCCTTGACTCGAAAGCCAGAGTCATGTGACCAAAGCTGCCAAGTTCTGCTGTTTGCTGGAACTGGAACATGGCCTCCTTGTTTAATTACTTCTTCACCAGCTTGCTGTTTTCCATGATTTCCTTCACTGCCTAAGCTTGGCTGTCCTGAAACTTGCTCTGCAGACCAGCCTAAATTTGAACTCAGAGATCTTTCAAGTACATTTTCACCAGCTTTCTGTTTTTGATGATTTCCTTCACTGCCTAAACTTGGCTGTTCTGGAACTTGCTCTGTAGACCAGGCTGTCCTCAAACTCAGAGATCCACCAGCCTCTGCCTTCCAAGTGCTAGGATTAAAGGTGTGCACCACCACCACCACCACCACCACCACCACCACCACCACCACTACTACCACCACCACCACCACCACCACCACCCCCAGTTCTAAGCTTTTCTTTAATTCCTTTTTACAACCTAGCTGAGTGGGATCTTGTCCTGAGGTCACCACTCCCTTTATTCCATTTCTTAATCTGTTTCCTTGAACACAGGACTTAGCTCCATTCTACTTCTTAGTCCTCCTTTTTTACTAAAATTTTACATTGCTCCTTTTCACTATAAATCTGTATAAGAGTGTGCAATGATAACCACACAACACTAAGCTGTTTTGAGATTTCCTCTGCCAATGGAATTAATCCAAATCACTTCACTTTCACCTCAGGCAGACTCTTTAGACAAGTGAAAAAAGCAGCCACTTTCTTCACCAAAATATTACAAGAAAAATTTCTAGGCAACATACTAAAGTTCTTCTCCTCTGAAACATCTTGAGCCAGCCTACCACAGTTCAAATCACTCTTAGCATCACTGTCTTTCATGCTCCTACTGGTATGGACCGTTAAGCAGTACTTAAAGCACTCTACTGCTTCCTTAACCCAAACTCCACAAGTTGAAATTCCTCCAAATAAAATCATGGTCAGGCAAAACCCTAGTCCTTAGTACCAACTTCTGTCTTAGTTAGGGTTTCTAATGCTGTGAAGAGACACTACGACCATAGCAACTCTCATAAAGGGAAACCATTTAATTGGGGTGGCTTACATTTTCAGAGGTCCAGTCCATTATCATCATGATGAGTAGCATGGCAGTGTGCAGGCAAACATGGTTCTGGCTCCATCTTGATCAGAAGGCAATAGGAAGTGGACTGTCTCACTAGGCATGGATTGAGCATATATGAGACCTCACAGTCTACCACCACAGTGACACATTTCATCCAACAAAACCACATCTACTCCAACAAGGCCACGCCTCCTAACAGTGCCACTCTCGTTGAGGGCCATTTCCCTTCAAACAACCACAGGAGCCCACTGCAATGTGCTATTGCCTCTGCTGTTCTCTGTGACAACCTGACTTGAGAGTTTCTTGCACTGCTTTTTCTCTCTACATTGAATGAAATGGTACAACCTGGTGCTCAAGAGCTTTCAAAGCTGTGTGGTTTGAGTTTATCAGCACACCAGCATCACCTATTAACAATGAATTTCACAACAAGAGTTTCACATGGTGCTGATGATGCTTACCTATACACTCTGCATGTCATTATTATTGTGGAAAACATGTATGGTTGAAAAGATGGGTAGATGTTCTAGTAGACTTTAATTCCTTATACACAGGGGGTTATTTCATTTCCTAGTAAAGTGTTCTATCAAATGTGAGCAATCTTTTACAGTCTGTACAACTGCTTGGACTGGTGGTGTATGTCTTTAACTCCAGCACCCAGGAAGTAAAAGTAGGCCAATGACTATGAGATCAAGGTCAGCTGGGCGGTGGTGGCACACGCCTTTAATCGCAGCATTTGGGAGGCAGAGGCAGGTGAATCTCTGTGAGTTCAAGGCCAGCCTGGTGTCCAAAGTGACTTCCAGGAAAGGTGCAAAGCTACACAGAGAAACCCTGTCTCGGAAAAAAAAAA
>CABHPH010094056.1:40058-60471 GCA_902168325.1 Peromyscus nudipes | reverse complement strand
TGTGGCTGGTTAAGCTTTCAGGCTTCTAGCAGCAGTTCAGCTGAGACCCATTCTGGATGAGGGCTCGGGGCATCCAGTCTGAGGAAACAAGACCAGCTGAGGATTCAGCGAGGTGAGATAGCTGTGGCTTATTCTGTCTCTCTGACCTTCCAGTGTTCACCCCAATACCTGGCCCGGGTTTGATTTTATTAATAAGAACTTTTAAGACTTCTGCTACAGTGGGTGGAATGGTTGTACACGAACGGACTGTCTAGTCACATTGGAGGGAAAGGTCCTGAAGCAATGAAGTGCAAAGGAATGGAAATATCGCTAGAAATAATAGGTGGTCCTGAAAAAGTTCACTAAATGTATTCTGTTATGTGGTCTACTGCCATTATCAGGAAAAGTTTACTTTGGTTAGAGAAGGGTAAGCATTACAGAGTTCATCTTTCTTCTTCCTGGAGATGACTACCCATCTTTATATTGTAGTTTGTCTTTCCATGACAATCACATTTTCTTTGGGTACTTAACAATATACATTCAGAATTTTTACTGCTCATTTTATCTTATTAAAATATTAGCTCTGCTGAAATGAAGTACTGTCTCTTTGTTCCACATCTATGCTACATTTGCATATGACAGTGTGTGAAAAAGAATACATGTTCATTAATTTATTTTTAATGAATAAGTGCATAAAAATTAATTTATCAGAAAAATATATGAAATGAATATTTCAAAAACTGGAGGAGACTATTTTGTCAAAATGTTAGACATGAATGAATAATATAGAAGCTTACCTTTCTGAATTCTTTGATTATGCTAATTTATTTGATTATAGTAGCTGCTATAATTTTAGCAAATGATCTCTTAATTTTTTCTAAAACACTGCTAAAAAGGATGTGCAATTTCAAGTTTCATGTCTTCTGTGGCCCAATTTCAATTTCACTTAATTCTTTCTAGGCATTTTTAAAAATTAATTATTTTATTTTTTTGAGAGTTTCATACATGTGTATCATATTTACATCAGTTCACCCTTCCCTGCTTTAACTGTTGGGATATATCTCCCATCCCCTCTCAAATGTATGACTTGTTATTGTTAAAGAGTATATATGTACTATATATGTAACAATTAAGCATAATTTTGTTTGTGTATTCTATGACAGTTCATGCTCACATGTACTTGTGGTTCCAGTGACTGCTTTATTTGTGTAATCTGTCATGTAACTTATCTCTGGAAAGAACTGATTCTGTTTCAGCAGGCATTGATTACATAGAGGTCTTCATCTAAGGTTAGGAGATTGTGACCCCACCCCCACCATTAACATTGGCATGTCAATTGAAGCTATTATTCTTCAGGACTTGTTTAAGTGGCCATATTTTGGGGATATTATTGGTACAGCTTCTCTGTTATATGTAGAATGCCCAGTCTCACCACATTTATTCTGAGCCCCTTGATTTTACAACCTTTCTGCATGTTCTTTACAATGAACGCTGAGCCTTGGCATGTTAATAGCTATTGTCATTATTCAGGTCATGTTTACACAAAGATATTAAAGAGAATTTTACCTTGGAATTGGTTCAATAAGCATCGAGATAGAATTTGATGGTTTAGAATTATTCATTTAATAAATATATATTATACTCTACTGTGTAAATTAAAGGAAACAAAGCAATTATTTTCCTGAAATGTCTAACAAGGGTTATATCTTTTATAGGAATTATTATTTCCTCTACTTTCTAAATGTTGTTAAATAGCTTCTCCTAAAACAATAACATGTAAGAGGAAAACTACTATTTAACCCCACTCTTAACTTACTGTGTTTCTGCAGACCCAATTGGGTTAAAATTACATTTTATGGAGTAATTAGAACATAAATCTTGAAACAGCAGATTGGACACAAAAAGGCTATAAAGTTGTTCTAAAGTTTATAATTTAGGAATGAACCTGGAGTCATATGTCTCTGAACAATTTCTGAAAACTATATATACATTTAACCTGAAATGTTATTGTAGTTTGGCTTGCGTGTGTAAGTGCATGTTTAACACAGATGGCAGTGTTTATAATCTCCCTTCTTCACTAGTTGACACATTTGGATTTAGTGCTGATCCAAAAAAACCCCACAATTTTGGATGTCAGAAATTCGTGATTATATTGTGAAGAATTAAAAATATGTGAAATAAAATATTTGAGTAGATTTCTCGCATGTAGGACGCTCATTCTAAACCATGTCCTCTGAAGTACCTGGAGGTCAACTCATTCATACACATAAGATACCCATTAAAGGGCTTTCACAGACTTTAAAAGGGAGCTGGGATTAAGTGTTCTCTGTGGGGAGATACTTCAGTTAAACAGCTCTTTTGATTTCAGTTGGAATCAACGATTCCTAGGATACCAAATCTGTTTAAGAATTTTATCAAACATCACAAGACTGTTCTGTAAATTCTGCTCCTAGACTTCCTCAGGTGGAAATGCTGTCATAGTTTTTCAAAGTAATTATGCACTAAATAAACAAAATACTCAGACATTAACATTATAGGGAATGTTAGAAAATAGCCCTGAGCTCATTTTGAAATCTAGCAGTCAAACCTTCTCTGAGCCATTGTGAAAATTGTCACATAGTCTCCCAGGTGATATATATCTTCCCTAGGCAATTTATTCAATATTACTTGAAATTACTTGCCTATCTTTAAGTCAAAATTTACAATGGCATCTACAAGTATTATCATACCACTTAAACTTTCATTTCTGTGTGTAGTATACACATGTGTGCACACCTGTGCACCTGTGTGCTGGATGGTTTGCTTGCCATAGATTCATATATATTCATATATAGATCCAAACACTTGTTTATTCTACACATACTGAACCTAAAGCTCAGTTTTTCAGAAAGAGATCCGATGGCCAATACGTCCTGGGATGCATCTGTTTTATCCCATAACTGACATTACAGTCATGTGCCACTGTGCTTGGGACCAGAACTTGGCTTCTGATGACAACTCCGGTCCTCCTGCCTGTGAGCCAGCATTTTACTTACTGAGACACTTCTTTGGGTCACTACAAAATGAGGGACCAAATGGAAAAGGGTTTTCTTTCAGGTAAATACCAATGGTAATACCACCTTATTTGCAAATGTGAAGAGGGAATTGTCACTATTAAAGAGAAAAGATTCACTGCTAGTCCTCTGAATAAGTAAGTTGGTTTTGTGAGAATGACGAGTGTGGAATGTAGGTTTCATGAATTACTATTTTCAAATTTAGCGATTGTCCTAATAAGTTATCTTTCTTCGAAGAAACTGATTCATCACAAGCAGCTGATGCAGAATCATCATTTTTTTTCATTTTCCCTCAGTGAATGATCACCATATCAATTTTGGTTTATCATCTTTTTAGAACACACACTGAGGAAACGGTCCTTGACTGTCAAATACCCCACAAACAATTACTTGATATATTTTGTGAAAATCATTCTATTGCATAGAGGGCTTAAAACCATGAGTTATGGTGTATACATTGCTGTAAGCAACTCTCACCCATGGTGCTTGTGAATATCGTAAAGGAAATTATAGCATCCATGATGCCATTGGGGTGTATCAGGTCATTGGGGTCT
Source organism: Peromyscus nudipes (assembly GCA_902168325.1). NCBI lineage: Eukaryota > Metazoa > Chordata > Mammalia > Rodentia > Cricetidae > Peromyscus > Peromyscus nudipes. The sequence goes on along the minus strand of CABHPH010094056.1, from coordinate 56,885 downwards.
AACCAAAGGAGAGTGGTAGATTTGATATTCGCCCTCAGCAAATACTAAAAGCATGCACAGATTCATAAATAATATTCTCAATCTTTCACCTTCCTACAACTAGTTCTATGACTACCCTTTCTTAATTCAAGGCAAGTAATTAGATGTATCTAATAGGCATTCTATTGATAGATAGATTGATAGATAAATAGATATAGAATAAATCAGCCATATATATATATATATATATATATATATACACACACACATGCATGGTGTGTGTGTGTGTGTATGTGCGTGTGTAATTACTAGGGCATTTCTTTTGTATGTGTAGTATATGTAGTTTGGTGTGGATGTCTGCACTCATCCATACTAGGAAGCATGTACATGCATATACAATATGTGGGGCCAGAGAGTTATACTGGTTGTCTTCTTCTATAGTTTCTATCATATGTATTGATCCCAGAGGTCATCTGTTTGCTAATCTGAATGTCTAGCAAGTCCCTTGAATCTTCCTGTTTATAACCAGACACCACATATTCTTGTTACAGATCTACCACTATGTCCAACTTTTCACACAGGTGTGAGGGATATGAACTCAGATTAAGTCTTGTCTAGCAAGTATTCTTTAATAAAAGCTTCTCCCAGCCTGAAAAATTGAATTTCAAATAACTCATGACATTTCTTTTCATAGAGATCATCACTGAAATAAAGAATTTTTTTTCAACTAATCCCAATGACTAAAGATGTAAATCAATTTTCAGAGAACAGAATCTGGATGACTGTTGCACAGGTGTGTGGATGGGTCCCTCAGAATTTGCTAATGGTAAAAGGATGTGAATCATCTGATACTTAGTAATAAGAATCAGTGAGCATGGAGACTCACAATAATTTGATGTAGGGATGTTCTTCCCTGGGATTGTAAATTGTAGCTAGAGTTTTCCTGCCTGGCCCACGGTCAGGACAAATCTCTTTCACCTGCCAGTCCCACAGGCGCTCAGACCCAACCAAGTAAACACAGAGACTTATATTGCTCACAAACTGTATGGCCGTGGCAGGCTTCTTGCTAACTGTCCTTATATCTTAAATTAATCCATTTCTATAAATCTATGCCTTGCCACGTGGCTCGTGGCTTGCCGGCATCTTTACATGCTGCTTGTCCTGGCGGTGGCTGACAGTGTCTCCTTCCACCTTCCTGTTCTTTTCTCCTCTCTGTTAGTCCCGCCTATACTTCCTGCCTAGCCCCTGGCCAATCAGTGTTTTATTTATTGACCAATCAGAGCAACACATTTGCCATACAGAACATCCCACAGCAGTAAATCTTTCAGTTCCTCCTCCAACTCACCTCCCCACTTTTCTTTCTTTCTTTTTTTCCCCTATGAAATCAGAAGAAAACTTTATCCAGAAAAAAAACAAACCAAAACAAAACAAACATACAAAAAAAAAAAAAGGACAGGGAACAAAAGGCTTATCAGCTAGTTGAGACCACAGCCAGAGTTTGGGCTTCTGAAACTATGGCAATGGGGATAGGTTTGGGGCCCTTTTTATAGCAAGAAGTAAGCATTAGTCATGGACAAAGGAATTTTTACAATTTTGAGGTTAAGCTTAGACACATATTGCATTTTTCAATTTTTGCTTATAAGGTTTTGGCTCAATGGTGTTTACAAAATGACTGCAGACTTATTGATACACCTAATGATGTATCCTCAGCTTTCTTTTTTTATTATTAAATTTTTTTATTCATTTTATATACCAATCACAGATCCTCCTCTTCCCTCCTCCCACCCCTGTAGCCTTCCCCCTCATTCCCTTCTACAAGAAGGTAAGGCCTCCCATAGGGGGTCCGCAGAGCCTGGTTCGTTTGTAGAGGCAGGTCCAAGCCCCTCCCCCTGCATCAAGACTGAGGTGTCCCACCATAGGTAATGGGCTCCAAGAAGCCACCTCATGCACCAGGGATGGATCCTGATCCTACTGCCAGGGGCCCCTTGAGCAAATCAGCCAGCACAACTGTCTGGCTTATGCAGAGGGCCTACTCCAGTCTCATGGAGGATCCACAAGTGTTGGTCTAAATTTCATGAGTTCTCACTAGCTTGGTTTGGTTGTCTCTGTAGGTTTCCCTATCATGATCTTGATGCCCTTGCTCATAGAATCCCTCTTCCCTCTCTTCGACAGGACTCCTGGAGCTCAGCCTGGTGTTTGGCTGTTGATCTCTGCATCTGCTTGCATTGGCTACTAGAGAAAGGCTCTCTGATTACAGTTAGAGTATTCACTGATCTGATTACTGGGCTAAGCCAGTTCAGGCACCCTCTCCACTATTGGTAGTAGTCTAAGCTAAGGTCATCCTTGTGGATTCCTGGGAACTTCCCTAGCATCCAGTTTCTCTATCCCCATGATGTCTCCCTCTATCATGGTATCTCTTTCATTGTTTTCCCACTCTATCCCTGTTCCAGCTGGACCACCCCATTCCCTTATGTTTACATCCACCACCCTCCTATCCTCCATTAGCCTCCCTCATCCCCAGTTTACTCATGGGGATCTCATCTATTTCCCCTTCCCGGGGTGATCCATGCATCCCTCTTTGGGTCTTCCTTGTTAGCTAGCTTCTCTGGAGCTGTGGATTGAGTCTGGTTATCCTTTGCTTTACATCTAGTATGCACTTATGAGTGAGTACATATCATGTTTGCCCTTTTGAGTCTGGGTTACCTCACTCAGGATGATATTTTTTAGTACCATCCATTTGCCTGCAAATTTTATGATGTTTTTTTTTTTTTTTTTACTGTTGAGTAATACGCTATTGTGTATATGTACCACATTTTCTTAATCGATTCTTTGGTTGAGGGGCAACTAGGCTGTTTCCAGGATCTGACTATTATGAATAATGCTGCTATGAATATAGTTGAGCATGTGTCCTTGTGGCATGTTTGGACATTTTGGGGTATATGCCCAAGAGTGGGTCTTGAGGAAGATTTATTTCCCATTCTCTGAGAAAAGGCCACGCTGATGTCCAAAGTGGCTGTCCAAGTTTGCACTCCCACCAACAGTAGAGGAGTGTTGCCCTTGCTCCACATCCTCTCCAACAGAAGCTGTCTTCAGTGTTTTTCATCTTAGTCATTCTGACATGTGTAAGATGGTATCTCAGAGTTGTTTTGATTTGCATTTCCCTGTTGAGCAAATTCTTTAGATGTATTTCAGCCATTTGAGATTCTTCTTTTGAGAATTCTGTTTAGCTCTGTAGCCCATTTTTTAATTGGATTGTTCAGTATTTTGATGTCTAGTATCTTGAATTCTTTATATATTTTGAGCATCAACCCTTTGTCAGATGTGGGATTGATGAAGACCTTTTCCCATTCTATAGGCTGTCATTTTGTCTTATTGACTGTGTTCTTCAACTTACAGAAGCTTCTCAGTATCAGGAGGTTCCATTTATTAATTGTTGCTCCCAGTGTCTCTGCTACTGGTGTTATATTTAGAAAATAGTCTTCTATGCCAATGCTTTCAAGACTACTTCCTACTTTCTCTTCTGTCAGGTTCAGTGTAACTGGTTTTATATTGAAGTCTTTGATCCACTTGGACTTGAGTTTTGTGCATGGCAATAGATATTGGTCTATATGTAATCTTCTACATGTTGACATCCAGTTATTCCAGCACCATTTCTTGAAAATGCTTTACTTTTTTCCATTGTACAGTTTTGGCTTGTTTGTCAACAATCAGGTGTTCATAGATGTGTGGTTTAATGTCAGGGTTTTCAATTTGATTTCATTGGTTCAAATGTCAGTTTTTATGCCAATACCAACCTATGTTTATATCTCTGTAGTAGAGCTTGAGGTCAGGGATGTTGATGTCCCCATAGGTGGCTTTATTGTACAGGATTGTTTTAGCTATCCTGTTTTTTTTTTTTTTACTGTTTTTCCATATGAAGTTGAGTATTGTTCTTTCCAGGTCTGTGAAGAATTGTGTTGGGATTATGATGGTGATTGCATTGAGTCTGTAAATTGCTTTTGGTAAGATTGCCATTTTTACTATGTTAATCCTCCCTATCCATGATCATGGAAGATCTTTCCATTTTGTAATATCTTCTTCAATTTCTTTCTTCAAAGACTTGAAGTTCTTGTTATACAGGTCTTTCACTTGTTTAATTAGTGTTACCCCAAGGTATTTTATATTATTTGTGGTTATTGTAAAGGGTGATGTTTCTCTGATTTCTTTCTCATCCCATTTATCCTCTGTATATAGGACATCTACTGATTTTTTGAGTTAATCTTGTATCCTGCCACATTACTGAAGGAGTTAATCAGCTATAGGAGTTCCTTGGTGGAATTTTTGGGTCACTTATGTATACTATCATATTGTTTGCAAGTAGCAAAAGTTTGACTTCTTCTTCTTTTTCTTCTTCTTCAATTTTTATCTCCTTTATCTCCTTTTGTTGTCTTATTGTTCTAGCTAGGACTTCAACTATTGTATTGAATAGATATGGGTAGAGTGGACAGCCTTGTCTTGTTCCTGATTTTAATGTAATTGCTTTGAGTTTCTCTCCATTTAATTTGATGTTGGCTGTCTGCTTGCTGTAATTTGCCTTTATTATATTTAGGTATGTTCCTTGTATTCTTGATGTCTCTAGGAGCTTTATCATGAAGGGGTGTTAGATTTTGTCAAAGGCTTCATCAGCATCTAATGAGATGATCATGTGGTTTTTTTCTTTCATTTTGTTTATATGGTGTATTACATTGACAGATTTTCATATGTTGAACCATCTTTGCATCCCTGGGATGAAGCCTACTTGGTCATGGTGGATAATTTTTTGATATGTTCTTGGATTCAGTTTGCCAATATTTTATTGGGTATTTTTACATCAATGTTCATGAGGGAGATTGGTCTGTAGTTCTCTTTCTTTGTTGCATCTTTGTTTGGTTTTGGTATCAGGGAAACTGTAGCCTAATAGAAAGAGTTTGGCCATGTTCATTCTGCTTCTATTGTGTGGAATAATTTGAAGAATATTGGTATTATATCTTTTGAAATTCTGGTAGAATTCTGCAATGAACCCATCTGGTCCTTGGTTTTTTGGTTGGGACATGTTTAATAACTGTTTCTATTTCCTTAGGGATTATTGGTCTGTTTAAATTGTTTATCTGTTCTTGATCTAGCTTTGGTGTGTGGTACCTATACAGAAAATTGTCCATTTCTTTTACATTTTCCAATTTTGTAGAGTATAGGTCTTTGAAGTATGACCTGATGATTCTCTGGATTTCCTCATTGCCTGTTGTTATATCTCCCTTTTCATTTCTGATTTTGTTAATTTGGATGCTCTCTCTCTCTCTCTCTCTCTCTCTCTGCCTTTTGGTTAGTTTGGTTAAAGGCTTTTCTATCTTGTTGATTTTTTCAAAGACCAACTCTTTGCTTCACTGATCCTTTGTATTGTTCTCTTTGTTTCTATCTATTGATTTCAGCTCTTCATTTGATTATTTCCTGGTGTCTATTCCTCCTGGGTGACTTTGCTTCTTTTTGTTCTAGAGCTTTTAAGTGTGCTGTTTAGTTGGTTGTGTGAGATTTCTCCAACTTCTTTATGTAGGCATTTAGTGCTATGAATTTTCCTCTTAGCATTGCTTTCATAGTGTCCCATAAGTTTGGCTATGTTGTACATTCATTTTCATTGATCTCTAGGAAGTCTTTAATTTCTTTCTTTATTTCGTGCCTGACCCATTGGTGATTCAGTTGAGCATTATTCAATTTCCATGAGATTGTAGGCTTACTGTAATTTTTGTTGTGATTGAACTCTTAAACCACGGTGGTCTGATAGAACACAGGAGGTTATTCCAATTTTTTTGTATCTGTTGAGATTTGCTTTCTGACTAAGTATGTGGTCGATTTTATAGAAGGTTCCATGAGCTGCTGGGAAGGTATATTCTTTTTGTTAGGGTGGAATGTTCTATAGATGTCTATTTATTCCATTTGAGTCATAACATCTGTTAACTCCCTTTTTTCTCTGTTAAGTTTCTGTCTGGCAGAGCTGTCCATTGGTGAGAGTGGAGTGTTGAAGTGTCCCACTATTGGTGTGTGATTTAGACTTTAGTGATGTTTCTTTTACATATGTGGGTGTCCTTGTATTTGGGGCATAAATGTTCAGAATTGAGACTTCATCTTTGGTGGATTTTTTTCCTTTGATGAATATGTATTGTCCTGCCTGGTCTCCTTTGACTGATTTTAGTTTTAAGTCTATTTTGTTAGATATTAGGATAGCTACACAAGCTTGCTTCTTTAGTCCATTTAATTGAAAACTCTTCCCAGCTTTTTACTCTGAGGTACTCTCTGTCTTTGAAATTGAGGTGTGGTTCTTGTATGCAGCAGAAGGATGGATCCTGTTTTCATATCCATTCTCTTCATCTGTGTCTTTTTATAGGTGAATTATTTCCATTGATATTAAGGGATACTAATGGACCAGTGATTGTTAATACCTGTTATCTTTTGGTGGTAGTATGTGTGTGTATTTCCCTTCTTTGGGGTTTACTGCTGTGGTGTTATCTATTGCCTGTGTTTTCATGGGTGCATCTGACTTCCTTAAGTTGGAGTTTTCCTTCATTTGCTTTCTGGAAGGCTGGATTTGTGGATAGGTATTGTTCAAATCTGGTTTTGTCATGGAATGTCTTCTTCACTTTGTCTATGGTGATGAAAGTTTTGTTGGGTACATTAGTCTAGGCTGGCATCCATGGTCTCTTAGTGTCTGCATTACATCTGTCCAGGACCTTCTGACTTTCAGAGTCTCCATTGAGAAGTCAGGAGTTATTCTGATGGGTCTTCATTTATAAGTCACTTGGCCTTTTTCCTTTGCTGCTCTTTATATTGTTTCTTTATTCTGTATGTTTAGTGGTTTAATTATGTGGCCAGGGGACTTTTTGCGGGGATCTAGTCTATTTGGCATTTTATAAACTTCTTGTACCTTTATAGGAATTTCCTGCTTTAAGTTGGGAAAGTGTTCTTCCATGATTTAGTTGAACACATTTTCTGTGCCTTTGAGTTGGTATTCTTCTCCTTCTTCTATCCCTATTGTTCTTAGTTTTGGCCTTTTCATGGTATTCCAGATTTCCTGGATGTTTTGTGTTATGATTTTTTTTGACTTTAGTGTTTCCTTTGACTGAGGAATCTATTTCCTCTTTTGTATCCTCTATGCCAGAGATTCTCTCTTCCATCTCTTGTATTCTATTGGTTATGTTTGCATTGTGTTTCTTATTCGCTTACTCAGTTTTTCTATTTCCAATATTCTCTCAGTTTGTGTATTCTTCCTTGTTTCTATTTCAATTTTCAGGTCGTGAACTGTTTCCTTCACCTATTTAATTGCTTTTTCATAGTTTTCTTGGCTTTCTTTAAGGGATTTATTGATTTATTACAATTTTTTGTTTGTCTTTTTCTCAATTTCTTTAAGGGAATTTTTCATTTCCTCTTTAAAGGCTTCTCTCATCTACATAAAGTTATTTTTAAGGTTGCTTTCTTCTGCTTCTTCTACGTTGTGATATTCAGGTTTTGCTGTTGTAGAACCACTAGGTTCTGGTGGTGCCATATTGCTCTTTATGTTGTTGTACGTATTTTTGCACTGGCATCTATCCATCTCTTCCTCCAATAGGTGCAAGAGGTGTCTGTGTCTAAGCAAGCTGCTCTTTGTCCAATTTGTGCTTGTTGTGTCTGTGTCTCAGGGCCAATCACAGTTCTTGGTCTAATTGGAGCTGGCAGATTCTGTGTCTCAGGGTTATGTACTTGGTCCAATCTGAGCTGGCTGATTCTGTGTCTCAGGAAGCTTCTCTTGGTCCAATGAAAGCTGGCAGATTCTGTGTCTCAGGAAGCCATTGGCATTTCAGGGGGTTGGGGAGGTTTGGGGTAGGATGTGGGTCTTGCAGATTGTAGGGTCCAATGTGGGGTTTTGGTGGGGGAGTCTGCCCGCAGGAGTTCTCTGCTGTCTGGCAACTGGGGAAGCCATCTCCCCACTTTTCTACTGAATTGATTAGAAGGTAATAGTTTTCTCAGGCTAGAATACAAGAACTCTTTGTAATGGGTATAATCTCACTAAAGTGATGAAGATATGCTGGTATTGGTTGAAAACCTTGTCAGACTATTATATAGATTCATTTCCTAACACCCCACTCTTCTCTTACAGGAAGCCAGACATATCATGAAAGTTTGTTTTTGTTGGAGTAGTCAAAATGTTTTCTCATTTGGAAAGGTAGTTATTTGATGTTTAGATTTCTTTCTTTTTTCTGCTGCCAGTTTCATAATTATTAGGCTTCCTAACATATACAAGATAAGACACTCTGAAATGAGCATGTTTTCACATAAATAACACAAAGTAAGTATATGAAACGACATAAGATCTAATTCATTAATTAGTGGCATGACTTTAACTTCATGTTAACCTTAACAGCCCAGATCACATCTATTCATGTGGTGAACATATCTGTTCTGTTTTCATTTTTCTCTCTGAATTCTCTAACAATTTTATTCTTGAAATAACTATTTCCATTGTACCTCTATCATGGGGCTTATTGTGTTCTCTCTCCTAGGGAATAATGAGTCACATAATATGTAATAACATTAGTAAATTTTAGTAATTAATTGAACAATACAGTATTTAGACCTTAGGATGAAGGACTGTTGAAAGGCCTAGCAATGTGTGATGTTATTTTCTTTCTTTTAACCATAGCATAGTAAAAAGAATGTAAACTAGGTCTGGAAAAAGCAACCAAATATTTTAACATTGTATCTGCAGACTTACTTGAAAAAATGTCTTCCCCTGGCTATAGAGAATATGTGAGTTAGAATCTTGAAGTCCAAGCCAAAAATGCATTACTGTCTATACATATTGGCTTGTTCACAGAACTTTTAGCACAGCAGCAGTAATCTTAGTAATTCTATAGGGTATCCTCTATGAATTTACCTGTAGGAAAGTCAAATCATCAAGGGCTCAAATCTCTATGTAATAACATTTAGAATCAGACTACAATTTAATATTACATTGATTTTAAATACACTGCAAGTTGTCTCCCTCCTTCCCTCCCTCCCTCCTTCTCTCTCTCTCTCTCTCTCTCTCTCTCTCTCTCTCTCTCTCTCTCATATGTGCTTGTGTGTGTCTATACGTGTGTGCGCCTGTGTATGTGTGTTTAATTATTAGAGCAAGTACTTTTATGAAATTAACTTTTGTGGACCAAAGTACTGTGGATAATGTAATCAGTGCAATGCAGAGAGGTTGGAAAACTTTTTGTATCACATGTACAGTATCAGCTACTGGTTCAAGTATATTTTATCAACAGTCAATTTTATTTTGCATGTAATTTGATATTATTGATAATATGTATCTTTTAAGAACATGCAAATGGGTATTTTTGTTGTGGTCAGGAGTCTCAATTGCTCTGGCTGACCTACGGTTTGGTATGTAGCCTAAGACTCCTTTTCCAAGTGATCAAACTGGGAATACAATCCTATACCACCATACTAGGGGTTTTGACAGGTAAATATTGATAGGGAAAAGGGCACCTTCATTCTCTGTTGTTGGGATTGTAAGCTGCTGCAGCTGCAAAATGCAAATCAGTGTAGAGAATCCTCAAAATGCAAAAAGCAAACAAGCAAACAAAAATTATCATATGAACCAGCTACACCATTCATTGGTATATGTTCAACGACTTTGCATCTACCCCCTAGATACTTGCTCAGCCATGTTCATTTCTGCTCTATTCACAATAGCTAAGAGGAGTGGAGGGAGGATTTGGAGGAATGAAATCAATCCCATCACTCTTTCCACTTTCGTGTAAGAGCACCACATTGAATTCTTTACCCAAAAAAAAAAGATGCGTGTGTACTCAGTACTTTGTACTTATTTTCTTTGAATTTTTCAATTCTACAGCCAAAAGATGAAGAGCAAAAAAGATACTGATTATAATGTAGCTATTTGTATCAACAAATCTTTAAAACTATGTTTTAAGGAGATTTCATGATTATTTCAATTTTGAAATTTCTAAACAACAGTTGATTATTTCTTAAGCTTAATAAATGCAGAGGAAATCAGTCAAGTCATTGAAAGACTATGATGCTCCTCTCTGATGATGCCTGTACATCAACATTGATTTCAGAGGCCCACCCTGGTAGGTGATGATGGTTGGAAGTAGAAGGCAGCTTCAAATGTGTAAACACTAGCTCCCAGAGCATGCTGGTGAAGGCTGCTCTTCCTTGTCATATCAAAAATAGAGTGATTGTTTAATTTCTATCCTCTGAAATCCAATGTATGTATTTTACTAATTGAGAGGCTTGCCCTTCTTTTCAGGTAATTTTTTCTGTCTTATTTTCAGTAGAGTCCTGATGAACATTCCCCCTCTATAACATGAGAAGACAATTTTTTCCCCCTATTTCAGTCTAAAGGTTGAAAAGAGCAGCAATGGCTAGTGAGCATTTATATATCACTCAGGGATTTCTTATCTAAAGTTTCTTTTCTAAGGGAAAAATCAATTAGTTTTGTTCATGCGAGTCAAGATTAGTTATTCTACTTTTCACAGCCATATTCAAACAGCCATCATACAATACAGCAAGACCAAATGTAAGTCATCGTGAGAACATGATTACTAAGTCGTTCAGAATTATTCTCCTCCAAAATACGATGTCAATAAATTTGACCAATGGCTTAAGGGGGTAAATGGTGTCATTTCTTTGTTAAACCATATGAATGAGTTGGTTATAATTTTTTTCACTATTATCACCAGTAGGCTTACTTAGTACCTTTATGTAATGCATTATTCACTTCAAGCATTGTGTTAACAATCAATTAAGTATACACATTGGGTTTGCTTCTTTTTTGAATCTAACATGATTATCTCATTTGGACAAAAACCATTGAAATAGCTACTTTTTCATATTACTTCCGTAGGTGATAGATACATGAGGAGTGATGTTGCATTCTATCTAACATATGTCTTGTTTTAAACTTAATGCTTTAATATTTAGATAGCACATAAATTAACTATATTTCTTAATAATATAATAAGCAAAGTGTTCAAACTTAAAATTAACATTAAAAATTAAATGTTCAGAGGGCCTAGTTTGGTCCCATGCATGTTCCTCAGATGAAAGGCCAGAGTCCATGGGCTCCCTCCAGTTTTGGTCAGCTGTCTCTGTGGTTTTCCAAATCATGATCTTGACCTCACCTGCTCCTGTAATCCCTCCTCCCTGTCTTCAGCTGAAGTCTAGGAGCTCAGTACAGTGCTTGGTTGTGGATCACTGCATCTACTTCCATGAGTTACAGGATGTAGGCTCTATGATGACAATTATGGTAGTCACTAATATTATTATATGGGAAGGTAAGTTCAGGCACCCTCTCCATTATTGCTAGGAGTCTTAACTGGTTTCATCCTTGTGGATTCCTGGGGATTTTCCTAGCACCAGGTTTCTCCCTAACCCCCTAATGGTTCTCTCTACTGAGATATCTTTTTTGTTGGTCTCCCTCTGGGTTCCTCCCTCCACACTCAACTAGGCCATCTCAGTCCCTCCTGTTCCCAACCCCCATCCCATTCTACCCCTCCCCTCCAATTTATCCAGGAACTCTTAACTGTTTTCCTGAACTAGACTCTCTGAATGTAGGTGACAGCTATGTGGCTAGATCTGTTTGGGGAGCCTCTGGCAGTGGGACCAGGACTTATTCTGGGTACATGAAATGCTTTTGAGAACACATTCTCTAGAATGGGATACCTTGCTCAGTCTTGACACAGGGGGGAGGGGCTTGGTCCTTCCTCAGCTTAGTATGCTAGACTTTGTTGACCCAGCAAGGGAGGCCTTACCTTCTCTGAGGAGCAGACAAGGGGTGAGATGGGAGAAAGCAGGGGGTCAAGAGAAGGGGAAGGAGGGAGAACTGGGATTGGTATGCAAAATGAAAAAAAAACTTTTTTAAAAATAAAATTTTAAAAAAGAAAAAAAAATTAAACTTTCAGAGGTTGGAGAGATGCCTCAGTTTGTAAGAGCAACTGATAATCTTGCAGCAGACCTGGGTTTGGTACTCCATACATGTTGACTCATAGCCATTTTTTACTCCAATTTCAGGGGATCCAACACTCTCTGGTGGCTCCCTGGATACTGTACACATGCAGTACACATACACACATGAAGGTAAAACTTCAATACACAAAAAATAAACCAAATAAATCTTTTGAATACCTAAATATGTGAATGCTAATTTTTGCTAACTAAGAAGGTTTTTAAAAAATAACCAGTTCACAGTTATTTTCCTCAAAATAACATTTGTAGCCATATCCTGAATCTCACCACAGGAACATATTAAATGCTAATTCTGTCATTCTGTTGTATTCCCTAATTTTTTTAAAACAATAATATTTAATAAGATAATCACTATGGTACCTGTCAACTATCAATTTAAATGTAATGGTTGATAAGAATTTCTGGAAAAATACATACATATTTAATGCCCTTATAATCTATGATGACTAAAGTTCATTGTGTACACACACTATTAACTAGCTGTGTACATAAAATTTTTTCTAACATGTGCTAGAAATATAGTTGGTATTAATGTTTAATTAGTAACAATAGCTTGCCGTTATAGGTTTCTGGGATGTATGTGTTCAGCATGCAAAAGTTCATATGTTTAAATTCTAGTATTCCTACAAAGAATATTAAGGAAGACAGAGGTTGTATAAAATGTTTTTGATATCAAGTTTTGTTCATTACAATTCTAACTCATAGTTATTTGCATTTAATTATTCCTAATTGATGATATATTTAATTTCTAATATTAGAAACCTTAGAATCATTATCAAGAAACAGTTGAGAAAATGTTTCTCCTTCTCTGAAAGTATATATTTCAAATATGGTTTCCAATATTATATCACATTCCACAAAACAAAAATGAGAAATACCATACTTGATATTTTAAATATATATATTTAAATATTTTAAATATCAAAACAATTTTCATTTTATAATATGCTTGACAATAAATTTTTGGATTTATTCAAGTTTAGATGAATATTTATGATTTTTCTTTCTGAATATACCTCTAAAATCATTATAGTTATATCATGGCTTACTTCAACACAACAGTAAAATGCAAACATTTTCAAATTTAAAATGAAATAAATGTATAAATTGCATGTGTTTATAGGCAAGTGCATATGCTATAATTTCTCTTTTCATGCTAAATCAAACTCCATATTGTAATAATAAATATTTCACAAATTGAAATGCACTTGATAAATCAGAGAAATATTGTAATGTAAATAATAGTACAAAGAGCATATACCATGAAATCTCTATGCTTAAAAAGTCTAAAATAAGAATGTTTATGATAAATTGAAGCAAAAGTGAAAATACCTTCATAGTGTTAATGCCCTTATATTTTTATTTGCTCTGTACTAGAAATGGCTTATAAGTATATTGCCAAATTAAATCACTTACTAATAACTGAATGAAATTTAATGTTTGTGTGTATTTTAAATGTAATGCATTCTAATTTTTTATGTCAAATTATTTTATAATTATAAACAATACAATGTGTGTTTCTAAGAGGATTCCTATAGTCTGTGTAATTATACATTATAGGAAGAATTTATCAGTAAAAATTCAAAATATAATGTTTTATATGGCATAGAAAGCTTGAATAAGTTGGGGTTTATATAAGATACAGTTTTGTTTTGTAGAACGTATCTGATTATAATATGTTATATATTATGGTAAGGCATATTTGTGTCATTTACTTTTTCCCATAAGATCTGCAAAGGTAAATTAAGTTCCAGGGGAAAGAATCCAATTCCAGGACCTGATGCCCTCTTCACTGCACTGCACACACACAGGACACAAAGACAGAGAAACACCCATATATACCCATATCATAGAAAGTAACTCTTAAAAAATTATATTGCCATTTAAACTCTTTTAATGAAACTTTTAAACTCAGGATTAAATAATTCATTTTATAAGTGTAGATATACGATATAGAGTCAATCATAAAAGCAGGTCATTCCAGGCTCATTCTCAGAGTCCCAGAACACCAGGAAGCAGAGTAAAATAACACATGGCTTAGACATGAAACATTGTCATTTTCCTATAGGTCATTTGATAAAAACACAAGGATATACCAGTAGGAATAACATTGCAAATTGTCATTGTTTAATGGATTTGAAAGAAAGCAGTAAAATTGCCATGTACTCTGAAATTTACTACAGTTATAAAATTAGCAAAAGCAAAAATTAAAATACTTTTACTATTCAAAGAAAAATAAAACTATTATAAAAAAGAAAGCAGTAACTTCATCTAGTAATGCACACACACACACACACACAAACAAACACACACAATCCATTGTACAAACAATCAGTTCTTGATCATTCAATGTGACTAAGAATTTCTATGGAAACCTGAATGAAGGGGCACATTCAAAGCTGCATTTGTGTTTGAATGGAGGCATAGCCTAATGGAGACTTTCTATCAGAAGTCTGAACTTAAAGTCCTTTATTAATATATCTCTTAGTGACTCTGAGAAAGATAATATATCCATCCATTGTGTTTCTTGAATCTTTCATCTAGACATAAAATGGTCATTTATTTGAAGATTGAACATGGTTTATGTAGACAAAATGTTAGAGGGATGTTTTCAGGGTCAGTCTGGCCATTTCTGTAAGAAAAGTCATCAGATGAGAAAAATAAAGCCTTCAAAAATTCCAACATAAAGTTAAGGATAGCAGTCAATAATGATTGATGGTAAGGAGACTGAATTCCATCCTCACTTGCCAGAAGGACTGAAGATTGTTTCCTCTGGTTGTTGGCTGAGATTGCCTAAATAATAAAGTGACCATCTAGACTTTTGATATGGGAAATGCCTTTGTTAAGGGTATCTGATTTTATTTTTAAGTGCTCTGGTCAGCCATCATCTGTCTACCAGTGTTCTGAGAGCTTGGGGCTAGGAATGAAATCTAAGTTAAAATTGTTCCATGGAAAGAAAAAAAGTATGTGTTAGCTTTTAAATTAACTCTACAACTATAATCATAAAGTAGTTCTTCCTAGTTTCAGGCATTGTCTATATATATTAGTAAATTATGTATGTGTCAATTAGGAATTTAAAATAATTGGAATGAAAAAATAGTTTTTATAAGTTTTATAATTTATAAATCTCTTTGGACTAAATTCTGATAAACTAGCAGACAATAGAGATCAATTTAAATTTATAATTAAAGCATGAAATTAAACTGTTGTTTCTTTACTATAAAATATTATATATATATTTACTATAAAATATTATATATATATGTATATATACCAAATGTTGTCTTCTTAATATCCCAATGGAGTTGCCCTAATAAGTGTTACAGCCACAGTGCAATAGGGAACCAATTTTGGAACAGAAACAAGATGATTCTCTTAGATTTTGCTGAGGTGTGTTTTAACTGTGAAATAATTCATTTAAAATGAAATTGGTCAGTATAATATTTATATTCTCCCTGTATATTTAATTCCTTCCAGGGCTTTTCTCTCTTGTGTGTTTTTCAATTTAAACAGAAATGCCGTTCACAATCATACCCTATGAACTCCTGCTTTATTTTAGTCACACTATTGCTGGTAAAATTGGTGTGACAAAAGAGGCTCCTCATCATAATACAAATGATCATACATGTGATCTTTCCTAGCACAGGTTTGGTGTTTTATAACAAGCTATTCTCAGAGTAAGTCCAGGTTCTGGGGAGATGGCTCATCTCATGCAGTGCTTGCCGAACACATGGTATGATCTCCCAGAACCCATAGGTCAGACATGGTGTTATGCATTCTAGTAACTGAAGCTTTGAGAGGGCAGAGGCAGGTGCATCCCTAGTGGTGCTTAGCAATCTAGACTAGCCCATTTAGCAATGTAGACAACCCCAGACTTTATTCCCTTCTTGCGGATTGTTGATTTCTCTGGCCTTCACAAACACAGACACTGACACACACACACACACACACACACACACACACACACACACACACACACCATACACAGAGGGAAGGAGATAGAGAAGGAGAAGAGACAGTGAGGGAGAGAGAAGACAGGTTCATGTTGTTGCTCAGAATAACAAAAACATACTAAAATATTAAGATATAATGTAAACATTTAACTTCAACAAGTGCGTGGTGGGGAAGAATATAGTTCCTACTAATATCACTGAGCATTCCTTCTATTTATGCTGCTACTAGCAACAATTTCTCTCATTATTTTTAGAGGATTGGTGAAAATCTGAATCTCAACACAGATATCCTGAAAACAATTCAAGAATCCTTCAGAGGTCAGTACTCACTCAGACTTTTAGATTCTATAACAGAAATAATTTGTCATGTTTACATAACCTACTCCTCTATTTACATGTTCCAATGTAATATGAACATATATTTTGTAATCAGAACTTTCATTTCATGTAAGATGCAGCCCCTCCAACCTAGCTTGTAACAGCATCCTGGTGCCAATGACTTTTCCTTTGAGATGTTCATAATAGTCAACAATTGTATTAATTTATTTGTTTGAATTTTTATCTTCTAAGTACACACAGATGACAAAATCAAGTACCTCCAGTCCTGGGTTATTTTCATATAAAATCATTGAATTAGACAATTTATGAGCTGGGAGGTGGTGGCGCACGCCTTTAATCCCAGCACTCGGGAGGCAGCGGCAGGCGGATCTTTGTGAGTTTGAGGCCAGCCTGGGCTACCAAGTGAGCTCCAGGAAAGGCGCAAAGCTACACAGAGAAACCCTGTCTCTCTCTCTCTCTCTCTCTCTCTCTCTCTCTCTCTCTCTCTCTCTCTCTCACACACACACACACACACACACACACACACACACACACACACACA
>CABHPH010094056.1:0-39958 GCA_902168325.1 Peromyscus nudipes | reverse complement strand
CACACACACACACACACACACACACACACACACACACACACACAAAAAGACAATTTATGAATAGAAATTGTCACAATAATATCTAACTGATAACTTGTAATACAATTTGACAAGACATTCATTCCCTTCCCTTCAGGGGCTATAACCTGGTGAAAGTAAACTAAAGATGTCTTCAAGATAAATTCTCATCTAATGAAACCATGTTGCCGCCTCTGATTCAGACTAGGATATTTAGAAGTTCACAGACAATGAGATATTTTCTTAACATTATTCTAGAACCAAACACAATACTGGAAACGCATTGAAATTTCAGAGGACAATAACAGGTGAAAGGATACAATTTCACTTAAACATTTTTATCCATATACACAAACATTTTAGTTCTTAAGAAACCGTATCATGAGTTTACTCTGTTAAGTGGGTGCAAATTAAAAGTGACTTCAGGACTATGTGAATGATCAGTTGCAATTAAATTCAAGAAATTTAACTATGTTGATTCCAAAAACATATACCTACAGAACCATATAAGAATCAAGTTAATAATGACTGCAAGTATACCCTATAACAATGATGAATGATAGCTCTATATTTTGCATATTTCCTTCCTTCTGCAATAAACTTAATTCCATGTTACATACTGTATGTGATGATTATATTAATTATACAAGAGTAAAATGATTTCATGACGTGCTACAAAATGAAAAACATAATACTCATCATAGTACGGAAGCCACTGCATTTATGTTTACTTTAATCATCGTATTTCCCAATTAATAAAGTGGAAACATTGATCGTGATGACTAGTAAAATTTCACCTGAGCCAGGTGGTGGTAGCGCACGCCTTTAATCCCAGCACATGGGAGGCAGAGCAAGACAGATCTTTGTGAGTTCGAGGCCAGCCTGGTCTATAGAGTGCGATCCAGGAAGGCACCAAAACTACACAGAGAAATCCTGTCTCGAATAATCAAAAAAAAAAAAAGTAAATAAATAAAAATTCACCTGAAAATTTAAGTCACTATCACATGGGAATGAAAGTGTCATGGGCATATAGAAAATATCAAATTTAGTAAGGGAGCGGGAATATAGGTGGAAATGAGTAAAATACAATGAATGAGATATTTGCAGGAATGTATGATAGTAGAAATTTTGTTTGTTTTCTTGTGATAGAAGATATAGAGAAAGGTGGTTCATCTTTACTTTTATTTTTCTGTTCATTTCCCACTGTTTTTTTTTTCTTGGAAATTTCTTATATATAATTTTTAATTTTATAATTTAATATAATTTTACATATCAGCCATGGATTACCCCGTTCCTCTCTCCTCCCGACCCCCCCCCCATGGCCTCCACCCAATCCACCCCCCATTCCCATCTCCTCCTGGGTAAGGACTCCCCTGGGGATTCAGATCAGCCTGGTAGATTCAGTCAAGGTAGGTCCAGTCCCCTCCTCCCTTCACCCAGGCTGAGCAAAGTGTCCCAGCATAGGCCCCAGGCTCCAAAATGCCATCTCATGCACTAAAGACAGGTCCCGGTCCCACTGCCTGGGGGCCTCCCAAACAGATCAAGCTAATCGACTATCTCACTTATCCAGAGGGCCTGATCCAGTTGGGGGCTCCTCAGCTATTGGTTCATAGTTCATGAGTTTCCACTAGTTTGGCTATTTGTCCCTGTGCTTTTTCCAATCATGACCTCAACATCTCTCACTCATACAATCCCTCCTCTCTCTCACCAATTGGACTCCTGGAGCTCCACCAGGGGCCTGGCCATGGATCTCTGCATCCGCTTCCATCAGTCACTGAATGAGAGTTCTACCAGGACAGTTAGGGTGTTTGGCCATCTGATCACCAGAGTAGGTCAGTCGGGCTTTAGGTCAGTCGGGCTTTCTCTCGACCATTGCCAGTAGTCTATTGTGAAGGTATCTTTGTGGATTTCTGGGGACCTCTCTAGCACTTTGCTTTTTCCTATTCCCATGGGGTCTTCATTTATCATGGTGTCTCTTTTCTTGTTCTCCCTCTCTGTTCTTGATCCAGCTGGGATCTCCCGCTCCCCTAAGTAAGCTCTCTTTCCTCTGACACTTGCCCTTCATTACCCGCCCTCACATCCAGTTTGCTCATGTAGATCTCATCCATTTCTCTGTCATTGGACGATGCCTGTGTCTTTCTTAGGGTCCTCTTTACTAGGTAGCCTCCTAGAGTTGTGAGTAGTAGCCTAGTCATTCCGTGTTTTACATCTAGTATCTACCTATGAGTGAGTACATACCATGTGTGTCTTTTTGAGTCTGGGTTACCTCACTCGGAATGATTTTTTTCTAGATCCATCCATTTGCCTGCAAACCTCATGATGTCATTGCTTTTCTCTGCTGAGTAGTCTCCATTGTGTATATGTACCACATTTTATTTATCCATTCTTCAGTTGAAGGGCATCTAGGTTGTTTCCAGGTTCTGGCTATTACAAACAATGCTGCTATGAACATAGCTGATCATGTGCCCTTGTGGTATGATTAAGCATTCCTTGGGAATATGCCCAAGAGTGGTATAGCTGGGTCTTGGGGGAGATTGATTCCCAATTTTCTAAGAAAGCACCAAATTGATTTCCAAAGTGGCTGTACAAGCTTGCATTCCCACCAACAGTGGAGGAGAGTTCCCTTGCTCCACATCCTCTCCAGCATAAGCTGTCTTCGGTGTTTTTGATCTTAGCCATTCTGACGGGTGTAAGGTGGTATCTCAGAGTTGTTTTGATTTGCATTTCCCTGATGATTAGGGATGTTGAGCAATTCCTTAAATGTCTTTCAGCCATTTGAGCTTCCTCTGTTGAGAATTCTCTGTTTAACTCTATAGCCCATATCTTAATTGGACTGTTGGGCATTTTAATGTCTAATTTCTTGAGTTCTTTATATATTCTTGATATCAGCCCTCTGTCAGATGTGGGGTTGGTGAAGACCTTTTTCCATTCTGTAGGCTGTCACTTTGTCTTGTTGACTGTGTCCTTTGCTCTACAAAAGGTTCTCAGTTTCAAGAGCTCTCACTGATTAATTGTTTCTCTCAATGTATGTGCTACTGGTATTATATTTAGGAAGTGATCCCCGGTGCCAATGTGTTCAAGACTACTTCCTACTTTCTCTTATATCAGGTTCAGAGTAACTGGATTTGTGTTGAGGTCTTTGATCCACTTGGACTTAAGTTTTATGCACAGTGACAGATATGGATCTATTTGCAGCCTTCTACATGTTGACATCCAGTTATGCCCGTACCATTTGTTAAAGATGCTTTCTTTTTTCCATTATACAGTTTTGGCTTCTTTGTCAAAAATTATGTGTTCATAGGTGTGTGGATTAATGTCAGGGTCTTCAGCTTGATTGCATTGGTCCACATGTCAGTTTTTATGCCAATACCGAGCTGTTTTATTACTGTAGCTCTATAGTAGCGCTTGAAGTCAGGGAACGTGATGCTTCCTGAAGTTGTTTTATTGTACAGGATTCTTTTGGCTATCCTGGGTTTTTTTTTGTTTTTCCATATGAAGTTGAGTATTGTTCTTTCCAGGTCTGTGAAAAATTGTGTTGGGATTTTGATGGGGATTGCATTGAATCTGTAGATTGCTTTTGGTAAAATTGCCATTTTTACTATGTTAGTCCTGCCTGTCCATGAGCATGGGAGATCTTTCCATTTTCTGACATCTTCTTCAATTTCTTTTTTCAGGGACTTAAAGTTCTTGTCACACAGGTCCTTCAATTGCTTAGTTAGAGTTACCCCAAGAAATTTTATATCATTTGTGGCTATTGTAAAGGGTGACGTATCTCTGATTTCCTTCTTATCCTGTTTGTCAATTGTATATAGGAAGGCTACTGATTTTTTTGAGTTAATCTTGTATCCTGCTGTGTTGCTGAAGGTGTTTATAAGCTGTATGAGTTCCTTGGTCAAATTTTGGGGTCACTCATGTATACTATCATGTCATCTGCAAATAAGGAAAGCTTGACTTCTTCCTTTCCAATTTGTATCCCCTTGATCTCCTTATGTTGTCTTATTGCTCTGGCTATAACTTCAAATACTATATTGAATAAGTATGGGGAAAGTGGACAGTCTTGCCTTGTTCCTGATTTTAGTGGAATTGCTTTGAGTTTCTCTCCATTTAATTTGATGTTGGCTGTCTGCCTGCTGTAATTTGCCTTTATTATGTTTAGATATGTTCCCTGTATTCCTGATCTCTCCAAGACCTTTATCTTGAAGGGGTGTTGGATTTTGTCAAATGCCTTTTCAGCATCTAGTGACATGATCATGTGGTTTTTCTCTTTCATTTTGTTTATATGGTGTATTACATTGACAGACTTTTGTATGTTGAACCGCCCTTGCATCCCTGGGATGACACCTACTTGATCATGGTAGATAATTGTTTTGATGTGTTCTTGGAGTCTGTTTGCCAGTATTTTATTGAGTATTTTTGCATCAATGTTCATGAGGGAGATTGGTTTGTAGTTCTCTTTATTTGTTGCATCTTTGTTTGGCTTAGAAATCAGGGTAATTGTAGCCTCATAGAAGGATTTTGGTAATGTTCCTTCTGTTTCTATTGTGTGGAACAATTTAAAGAGTATTGGCATTAACTCTTCTTTGAAGATCTGATAGAATTGTGTGCTGAAACCATCTGGTCCTGGGCTTTTTTTGTTGGGAGATTTTTAATGACTGATTCTATTTCCTTAGGGGTTATTGGACTATTTAAATAGTTTATCTGGTCTTGATTTAACTTAAGTATGTGGTACCTATCCAGAAAATTCTACATTTCTTTTAGATTTTCCAGTTTTGGGGAGTAGAGGTTTTTGAAGTATGACCTGATGATTTTCTGGATTTCCTCAGTGTTAGTTGTTATATTTCCCTTTTCATTTCTGATTTTGTTAATTTGGATGCTTTCTTGCTGCCTTTTGGTTAGTTTGGATAAGGGCTTGTCTATCTTGTTGATTTTCTCAAAGAACCAACTCTTTGTTTCATTAATTCTTTGTATTGTTCTCTTTGTTTCTATTTTATTGATTTCAGCTCTCAGTTTGATTATTTCCTGGCATCTATTCTACCTGGCTGACTTTGCTTCTTCTTATTCTAGAACTTTCTGGTGTGCTGTTAAGTCACTAGTGTGAGAGTTCTTCAACTTCTTTATGTGGGCATTTATTGCTGTGAATTTCCCTCTTAGCACTGCTTTCATAGTGTCCCATATGTTTGGGTATGTGGTGTATTCATTTTCATTGATCTCTAGGAAGTCTTTAATTTCTTTCTTTATTTCTTCCTTAACCCATTGGTGATTCAGTTGAGCATTATTCAGTTTCCATGGGATTGTAGGATTTCTGTAGTTTTTGTTGTTGCAATCTAACTTTAAACCATGCTGGTCTGATAGAACACAGGTTATTCCAATTGTTTTGTATCTGTTGAGATTTGCTTTGTGGCCTGGTATGTGGTCGATTTAAGAGAAGGTTCCATGGGGTGCTGAGAAGAAGATATATTCTTTTTTGTCAGGATGGAATGTTCTGTAGATATCAATTAAGTCCATTCTAGTCATAACATCAGTTAAGTCTTTTATTTCTCTGTTAAGTTTCAATTTTGCAGATCTGTCCAGTGGTGAGAGTGGGGTGTTGAAGTCTCCCATGATTAATTTGTGGGGTTTTATATGTGATTTACACTTTAGCAATGTTTCTTTTCATATGTGGGTGCCATTGTGTTTGGGGCATAAATGTTCAGAATTTAAACTTCATTTTGGTGGATCTTTCCTGTGATTAGTATGTAATGCCCTTCTTGATCTGTTTTGATTGATTTTAGTTTGCGGTCTGTTTTGCTGGGTATTAGGATGGCTACACCCGCTTGCTTCTTAAGACCATTTGATTGGAAAGACTTTTCTCAGCTTTTTATTCTTAGGTAGTGTCTGTCTTTGAATTTGAGGTATGGTTCTTGTATGCAGCAGAAAGATGGGTCCTGCTTTCATATCCATTCTGTTAGCCTGTGTCTTTTTATAGGTGAATTAAATCATTGATATTAAGGGATATTAATGACCAGTGATTGTTCATTCCCGTTATTTTTTGGTGGTATTGTGTGAGTAATTCTCTTCTTTGGGGTTTACTGCTGTGGTGTTATCTATTGCCTATGTTTTCGTAGGTGTATCTGACTTTCTTAGGTTGGAATTTTCCTTCTAGTGCTTTTGGTAGGGCTGGGTTTGTGGATAAGTATTGTTTAAATCTGGCTTTGTCTTGTAATGTCTTGTTCACTCCATCTATGATGATTGATAGTTTTGCTGGGTATATTAGTGTAGGCTGGCATCCATGGTCTCTTAGTGTCTGCATTATATCTGTCCAGGTCCTTCTGACTTTCAAAGTCTCCATTGAGAAATCGGGTGTTAATCTGATGGGTTTGCCTTTTTAAGTCACTTGGCCTTTTTCTTTTGCTGCTCTTAATAGTCTTTCTTTATTCTGTATGTTTAGTTGTTTAATTATTATGTGGTGAGGGGACTTTTTTTGGGGGGTCTAGTCTGTTTGGTGTTCTATAGGCTTCTTGTATCTTCATAGGCATTTCCTTCTTTAAGTTGGGAAAGTTTTCTATGATCTTGTTGAATATATTTTCTGTGCCTTTGAGCTGGTCTTCTTCTCCTTCCTCTATCCCTATTATTCGTAGGTTTGGTCTTTTCATGGTGTCCCAAATTTCTTGGACATTTTGGGTCATGACTTTGTTGGCTTTAGTGTTTTCTTTGACTGATGAACCTATTTCTTTTACCGTATCTTCCACGCCAGAGATCCTCTCTTCCATCTCTTGCATTCTGTTGGTTATATTTGCATCTGAAGGTCCTGTTCATTTGCTCAGATTTTCTCTTTCCAGCATTCCCTCTGCTTGTGTCTTCTTCATTTTTTCTATTTCCCTTTGCAGGTCTTGGACTGTTTCCCTCACTTGTTTCATTGCTTTTTCATGGTTTTCTTTAAGGGATTTATTGTTTACTTCTGCTTTATTTGTCTTTTCCTCTAGTTTTTTTATAGAGTTCTTCCCATTTTTTGTTTGCCTTTTCATTTTCTTTATTGATTTCCTCCACTTTTTTGTTTATCTTTTCCTCTATTTCATTTTTGATTTCTTCTTTATAGGCCTCTAGCATATTCATGATGCTATTCTTAAGGTTGCTTTCTTCTGCTTCTTCCACTTTGTGATGTTCAGGTCTTGCTGTTGGAGGAGGGCTAGTTTCTGGTGATCCTGTATTGCTCTTTATGTTGTTGTATGTAATTCTGCCTTGACATCTGACCATCTCCTTGTGGATTCATTCTTGGTCTTATCAGGGCTCTTGGTCCAGTCAGAGCTGACAGATTTGACATCTCTTGGTCCAATGAGAGGTGGTGGACTCTACTTCTCAGAAAGTCACTCTTGTTCTAATCAGGGCTGGCAGATTCCCTGTCTCCTGAGTTTACTCTTGGTCCAATGATGGCTCTTTGTCCAATGAGAGCTCTCTCTTTCTCTGGACCAGATGGGAGCTCTCTGGACTAGATGAGAGCTCTCTGGGCCTGTGCTCTCTGGGCCAGATGGGAGCTCTCTGGGTCAGATGGGAGCTCTCTGGGCTGGATCGGAGCTCTGGGCCAGATGGGACCTGGGGGCTGGTCTCTAAGTCTCAGGAAGTGGCGGGAGTCTCGGGAAGATGGATGTGGGGGCAGGGCATGTAGATTGCATAGTCTGCTGGGGGGTCTTGGAGAAGGGGATTCTTCCCGCAGGATCCCTGCCCACTGGCTTGCAACAGGTGACGAGTTGGGTGGGTCTTTCCTGGGAATGGCTGGGGCCCAGGGATGGGACCTAGGGGCAGACCTCCCTGGGTATGACCCCAGTCACTCACTTCTGGTCTGGATCACATTTCCCACTGTTATTTGTGTGAGGTTTAAACTCACATAAGAAAAATACCCCATCACTCATTTCCTTTAATTTCTTTTATTAATATCTACATCTGTGTGTACATGAATACAGCTAATATGCCGATATTAATATATGAATTACTGTATATTATTATTTAATGGGAATAGGTACTTGTGAAATTTACCTCCATTTATGTTGAAGTGTATTATTTTAAGGTATGTTACTTTTGTTTATGTTGCATTTGTTTAACTCTGTGAAGCTGTGTCACTGTGCCTGTCTTAAACACCTGATGGTCTAATAAAGAACTGAATGGCCAATATCGAAGCAGGAGAAATCATAGGAAGGGCTGACAGGCAGAAAGAATTAATAGAAGAAGAAATCTGGGAGAGTAGATATCTAGGAGCAAGAGAAGGAGAAAGACACCAGTGGCCGGACACCCAGCTACAGAGCAAGCAATGGAGATAGTAACAAAGAAAGGTATACAAAAATAGAGAAAGGTAAAAGCCCAGAGGCAAAAGACAGATGGATTAATTTAAAGTTAAGAAAAGCTGGCAAGAAACAAACCAAGCTAAGGCTAGGCATTTATAAGAAATAATAAGCCTTCATGTGTGATTTATTTGGGAGCTGGGTGGCAGGCCCCCCAAAAGAGTAGAAACAACCAACCACAGGGTTGTCAACTAGTGTGGGATTTTCACGTCCTGTCCAACATCCCTCTCCTGTCCAGAATATAGTATCTTACAGTATTCACTCAGGATCTTACAAGCTTTCCACTCACTTTTCTGTAACCTTGATGCTCCCATAGCCTTAATGTACATTTTATATATTTGTGTAATTACATTATTTATCCCTCCCCTTTACTCCATCAAAACCTTCCCATATATGCCCCTTTCTCTCTTTCAAATACATAGTCTCTCTTTCTTTAATGTGTGTGTGTGTGTGTGTGTGTGTGTGTATTCCTAAATATATAAATACAACCATTTTAGTCCACTGGAAAGAACACATCTATTTATTATCCAATATCAAATCATCAACTGTGAAAACATATATGTACATGTAACATGATATGGGTTTTAGTATAGATGTCCCAACTGGGGCCATGAATACATTGGTTATTTATTCTTTTCATTTCAATAGCTGTGGATCTTTCTAGCAGCTGCTTCTTCATTGAAGAACTTTGAGACCTGCTCTATTCTATGGGTATGAGGATGAGTATTTTAAAAAGCTGCTGGATACTATGTTGCTTCAGTAACATGGTTGTGGTATGTTCTCCTCTAAAGCTTATGTCCTCTACAGCCTTGGTTTCTGTATAGGTATGCAGTACCAGGCTTGAGTCCCCTGCAACTTAGTGGCCTTGAGACCAATTAGACAGCTATTGGTTACCTGCAAAATATAAGTACCACACCATGGTAGATTATCTTGCCAGTCTGGTTTTTATTGTAGTTCTCAAACTTTACTGATGGATAGGAAACTTCTTATCTCCCTACTAGCTTGCACAGCATCATCTAACACTGTGAAAGCTAGCCCCCAGGACAGCACTTCCAGGTCAATACAAACTTGAATTTTCTATGTTCTGTAAGCAGAATATACTTTTTTTCAGCAAAAAGGTCTTAACATCATGCTCTGGTAGGCAAAGAAGGGAATGACAAATCCTGTGTTGGTCTGGGAAGGTCTTTGGATCGCATGTTTAATGACTTGAGGGGATGTATCCCTTGCTTGACACTAGGTTTTCAGTTACATAATCAATGGCTGCTGATGTGGAATATGATCCTACTACATAATATAATTCCATTAAAAATATAAAAATATGTACTTTATGCACTTGTGCATATTTACATATATGTATACATATATTTGTCATTATACACACACTATAAATATAATATTTAAGCAAGTTTATAAAACAATAGTTTCCCTCAAGCTAAGGTTTTAAGATGTAGTCAGCAGTAATATAGTGGCTACCACAGGTGAGAGTGAAGCTGTGCCTTGTTCCTTCTCTTTCCCTCTTGATTTCTCCTTTACATAAAATTGAGCTATGTAAACAGGGACAATGCACTTCTTTTCTGAGTTGAAGTGAGGCAGGAGAATCACATGGAGAGTCAAGTCTGGAAAACATCATAATATTAGCATATGAGAAAAAGAAGTTGGTAATTTGTCAGGCTGTGAACTCATACAGGGATTACCTACAACTGGCTCAAGACACTGATATCTATGTACAAACATAACCCATGGCTCATTTATAAATGTAAAATGTGCAGCCATAGGCGATGATTACAAATCCTAATGAGACATAATGCAGGAAGTTTTATGTAGTACTATATGCAACAGAAAATTCATGTACACAGACAAGTCCAATTATCAAATCCCCTCAAAAAAGTGACTGTAAGCTACTTTGCACATTGAGTCAATATAGCGGCTAAATTTTCTCTGCTCTGGCCCCCTTCTTCCTTTGGAAGTATGTCTTCTCCTACTAATATGTGCCTGATTTCAGTGTCTCACATGGCTTAAGTTCTAGGACCCTTACTAGGGTAAGTGAGGGGATCAATGAAGGACAGACACTAAAGCAAACTCAGATACTTGGATGCAGAAAAGATGGGTTCAGGGGAGTTATGTACTGAGTGATTGGTGCCTAGAGTGCATTTATTAGGTACAGTACAGGAAGAAATGTTCTCTCGTCTTTGTAGGGGATCAGTCTGTTTGTAAAGAGAAGGAGGAAGACAGAGTTGCTAGATTTTTGCTTGTTTGTTTGTTTTGCATACTGAACAATTCTTCATAAACACTTAAATTGGACCAAAGAAGAAAAACTTTGGCCAACTTTGAGCTTATCCAATATTGGGAAATGCTTTGCCAGTGTCACATGGGTTTGTGACTTTGTTCTTTGTCATGAATGGGCCCATGTCAACAACACATATTCACTTGGTTTCACTGAATCAGAGAATTCTCCCTACTCTATACCTGGTTAGCAGAGCATCCTTTCCTAATTAAGCCTCTTGTTACTATGTATATGTCTGTGGTGATATTTTTTTTTGTACTCTAACAATTAAAATTTGCCTGAAGGTCAGAGGAAAGAAGCAGCCACTAGATTAAACATTGAGGCCAGGCAGTGATGATATACACTTTTAATCTTGCTACTTGGGAGGCAGAGATCATTCTAGATCTCTATGAGTTCAAATCCACCCTGGACTACAGGAGATTAATTCAGTTTAAAAGAGGAAAAAGAGCCAGGCAGTGGTGGCACACACCTTTAATCCCAACACTTGGGATCTCATACCTTTGCTCCCAGTATTTGAGAAGTACAAACACCATTAATCCCAGCACTAGGAAGGTTGAGACAGGTATTGATATGGCTGGACAGAGAAAGGCATATAAGGTAGGAGGAGACAGGGACTCAGTCCTTTAGGGTGGGGACTCAGGGACATTCAGTCTGAGGATTCATGGAGACAGGATTCTCCCCTTTCGGCTGAGGAGTTGGTGAGGTGAGAAGTGGCTGTAGCTTGTTTCCCCTGTTCTTTCAGTATTTACTCCAATATTGGGCTATGAGTTTTTATTATAAGACCTGTTAGAGTTTGTGCAACACATGTCTGGGATACAAGAATCTGGGATCATTCTGTGATACAAAAATCCTGGAGATGTCAGATGCCTTTAATACCTATCTCTTTTCTATTTTGTTCTGCTTTTCTCTTTTGTATAGGTACTTTTTGATTATATGCACTTTAGTTTATTTTTCTGCAGAAAGTGCTTCTTTTATGCAATCATATTTAAAAATTTAAGCAAGATTAATAAGAAAAATTACTCATTTAAAGAAATATACTCAAGAAAATATTGCTAGACTCTGGAGCCAGATGGATTTATAATCCAAAATTTGAATCCAGGTGTTGTATTTCCCAATACACCAGATGGTATACACTAAGCATAAATATGTTAAGGGCAAGATACACATGTGATTGCATACTAATAAACTAATTAAAAGAGTAAAATATAATCATTACAGGAACTGAGTAATTTTGAGACGTGGAAGAGAACTTAGATATAGGAAAAATAGTGAATCAATTATTATTTGCACTGTTAGGTGTCAGGGTCCCATTCAGTTCCAAGTTCCAGATTACGCTACTGTGTAGCAGAGATAGATAAATAAGGAAGGTCTATAGTTGCCCTGACAGGGAGGAGGAAGAAGTTGTGGCACAAAGATGCTTCTCATTAGCAACTGCTTGTTTTCTGAGAAGCAAGTCTTTGCTGGAGGACAATATTAAAAATGTATATCAAATGGGATTTCTCTTCACTCAAACTGCTTCATCTTTCTACCAAAGAGAAACAAACACAAACAGGCAAGTGGCTAATAGGCACCAGGAAAACTGAGAAGGTAATGTTGGATGATAAAGGAGAAGGAACAACAGGAAGGGCAAGTGGTTAATTAATTAATTAGCCAAATAAACCCTCCAGAAAGGATTTTAAAGGATGTAAAGACCATAGCCCCCAAAGACAGTTTCACTGAAAGATAGATTTAATCATAAGAATCTAGAACATTTCTGCCCAAACTTCCAAACACTGCCAAAGAAGCCTGAGTAATTACAGTGGATTACAGACAAAACGTTTCCATGAAACAGAATCCTTCCAAGGACTAGAGCAGAAGAAATTCCCTCATTAAAGACTAGAGATGCAAACAATGACAACAGCACAATTCACATTTTCCTCTACTGACAGTTGAAACAATGAATTATATCCCTCATATGTGATAGCTGTGGTCCACAATTCCCAGTGTTGTTTGGACTTACCAACAGAGGAAAGTTAAGGCATAGCAAAGGAAAAAGAAACAAACACAAAACAAGAAGTCAATTTACAGAAAGAATGTATGCTTAGGTTCAGAAAAAATAAAAATGAGAGAGTTATCATCTAAGAACCAAGATGATTATGTTAATATACAAACGATTCTAATTAAAACTTGGATATATATGCTATATGGATAGTATCAGCAGAGATGGTAACTACTAAAAGCAGGAAAAAAAATAAATTCTGAAGTAAATCAGTAAATAAAAAAGTAGAGTGTATTTTAGAGGCTTGATATCATATGAATGTTTACATCTTTTTCTTGTTTCATGTAGAAATTATTCACCAGTACAAAAGTTTCATTTGACAATAAGCTTGGATCATAACAAATGCTTAGAAAATATAAAACAACCATTGTACATGGTTTTTATTTTTCTTTTAATTGTTTTTTTGCACAATGTAAATTTTGTACTGGAGTAAGAGAAAGTGAAAACAATAGCCTATTTATTTAAAAATAAAAAAGGTAGTAAAGAGGAAAAAAATCAATGAGTAGTTTTTAGAAGGTTTTAGCATAATATATAGATCTCATAGAACATGTGGGAGATCAATCACATTTCTTGAATGAGTTAATACTAGTACAAAATTATATGTTACAAAGTATTATCCTCAAAGATGGATAAGCAAAATTATTAAATAATAATAGTTTTGACACTATTTTAATGAAGTATGTTGTTATATTGTCATGGTTTTGAAAATATACAGTAATAAACACATTCATCAAAGAATCATTCTCTATAATAATGTTTATAGAATGGGTAACACAATTTATGGAGTTAGCATAAATTTGATTTAAGGAAAACACTTGAATTTCATTCATGAGTCAGTCAAATTAGGTAGTGGAGAATCTAGAAATTCTATTTTATTTGATCCTTAATGACAACCATGAGGAACTCAAACAATGGTCTAATCCATGGCAATATTTATACATGAAGGTCTGTTAAAAGTTAGCTTGTAACAGAATTTAACTTGCTGGAACACGCAATGACATTTACAGTGACAGATTTCTATGAACACTGTACACTGCTTACTTCTGAATTTTGTTTTCAAATATATTATTGACAGATATTCAATGTAAGTCTTTGAGAATTGTAGAGCCTAGAAGCCTGGGGAAAAGAGGTAAATTCTTCATCTGGCTTTGTCAGCAAAACCCCTAAGGAATTGAGAGATAAAATATACAGCCTATGTCTTTTTGTCTTGAAAAGCAAAGTAGAAATCACACACATCTTTGCACGAAAAGAAAAAAATATAATTTTAGTGTCTGACTACTTTCTAATATTAGTGATGGATGTTTCACTTCAAAGAGGGAAGTAATGATTCTAAGTTAAATGAACTAGAACGCATTAGACAGATGGGATGTATGATATACATGCAAATAATGAAGTGATGTGGTTCTCCCTTATGGAACAGGGAAAAGCTGAAGAATTTCTTAGACCTTTATTTGGCATATAGGCCAGTGGATTCAGAAAATAATGGAAAATATCAACTAGAAGTAAACTACTGAATTATATGCCTTTGTACATTAAACTATAAGAGGAATTTTAAAAATTGTCTTTCATAAATGTTTTAGAGCAGAAGCAAATGATTTAAGTCAAACTTAGTACACATTTGTGGACACTATATATACAAAAGCATAAATGTTATTTATCATCAATATATAAATAATATTGCTCTTTTTTATATGCTTAGCAGTTACTAGAGGAAGGCTTTGGTAATAAGGGTGTGATGCATATTCATTTCACATGACACTAGGTAACACAAGGACATGTATATAACTTATTTGGAATATGTTACTATGTGTACTCCTTTACTCTTTCCTTTCTCCTCCACATTTTTTCTATCCTTCCACCCCAATGTTACCTCAGTATTTAAGGTGAAGTTTGTTTCTTTCATTAATAAAGTGATGAATGTTATTAAAAATCTGCTATGTTGTATATTTTGATTAATGTTGAGATCATTAATAATTATAGTTACTTAATAAAATATTTTTATAATTTAGCTTGAATTTTTAGTATTTAGTCATTTATCCTTTTTTTTGTTTCTTTCAAAACAGGGATTTTCTGTGTAGTTTGGTGCCTATCCTGGATCTCACTCTGTAGATCAGGCTGGCCTTGAATTCTCAGAGATCCACTCCCAAGTGCTGGGATTAAAGGTGTGTGCCACCACCAAGTGACTCATTCATTTATTCTTGATTTGCTTAGCTACTCTATTATCATGATTCATTCTTTAGAGTAACCACATAGATGTGTTTTTTTCTCATCAATCTGAAATATTCCTTTCAGTATGTATTTTAGCGCTCTCTTAGTTGTCATAAATTTCTTTAGCTTGTTTTATTATGTAAAATATTTTCTCTTTCAATTATGACAGGTATTTTTGCTCAATAGCTATGTGGGGTGAAAACTGTTGCCTCTCAGAGCTTGAAGTATATCATTTCCTGATCTCTTGGGTCTTATAGTTTCATTTGAGGGAATTTAATGTTAGTATGATGGATCTTCCATTATATATGACTTGTTATTGCTCTTTTGGATGTTTCCATTTGATTTTTTTTGTCTGTGGGGCCTTTGCCTTAACTATAGTATGGTACTAAGAAACTCTTTTCTGATGTTTGGTATTATAAAAGGCTACTGGCCATCTCATTTCCTAATTTCAAAATAGTTTCCTATTTTAGTGTTATTGAACTTTTCTATGTCTTTAGCATGAAGTCCTTATGGACCACTTGTTCATTGAATGTTCTCATAGTGCCTAAATGTCTTCAATGTTCTCTTCTTATCTTCTTGTAAATTTATTTTTGCCATTGCATTAGTGATCTACTCACTCTGGGTCTTCAGCATTTCTGTTGGAGTAACGAAGCTCAGTGAACAAAAGCAACTCAAAGAAGAAAGAATTTTTTTTTATAATCTTACAACTCTCAGGTTAAAGCCCATCTCTGAGAGAAGCCAGAGACAGAACTCACCCTGGAGACAGGATCTGAAGCAGAGACCATGGAAGAATGCTGCTTACTATTATCCTCATTTGCCTTGCTTGGCTTGCTTTATTATACACCCAAGGAACACCTTGCCCAGGGATGACACCAGTCCCAGTGGACTTGACCCTCCCCCATCAATCATCAGTCAGGAAAATTCCCCCACGGACTTGCCCACAGACTAATCTGATAGAAAGCAACTGAGGCTCTTTTTTTTTCCAGATCTCTAAAGCTTATGTCAAGTTGTCAATAACAACAGCATATCTAACTTGTCTTCAGGTCCTAATATTCTTTATAATTTTGAACTATTTATTGGTGAAATGTTACAGGAAGTTTCATATTCAACTTACTGAAGTTTCATTTCTATATTTCCAGTTCATTTGCTTTCAATGTATCTTCTCTCATATCCTGTTGTAACTTTTTAAAATTGGATTCAGCTTTGTGTTCTTTTGCCATTCTTCCAATAGTTTATTCGTATCCTTTTTTTTCTTTTACTTTCTTTTTCTTTTAATATACTGAAGTCATTCTTTATTTTTAATTTTCTTGTCTGGGATTACATCTTATTTTCTGAAAGATGATATTCACTCCCCTCAGCATTCCTTTGGAGGTCAGACCCCTAATGTTGGCCCCCATCAGTTGGGTATCCTTCCAATATAGGTGTGTAAATGCTGGTCCCATTTCATGGACATCCTTCCCCCTGTCCTGTGCAGCTGCTGTAAACTTGCATCTGTGTTTCTGATTCTGGATTCTGTTTAATATGCCTGGTTCTGATGAAAGAAATATTCAGCATAGAATCTCATGACACTTGCTCTAATTTCCCACATGTGCTATTCACAGGCAGTTATGAGTGGCTAAGCCACAGACTCAACAGCAGTCTTTTAAAAAATGTTGTCTTGCTGCCACTGTGGTACAACATCCGGAACGTGGGATTTTCTTGGCATCCCCTTCCTTTCGTTAATGTTTTGAGACTTTCTGTTTCTGTCTCCAATCTTCTATTCTTTGGAATCCTGTTTCCTGATTTTATGAGGACTTTTATAAAATTATACCCTAAACCATCTTCTGCCTTGCCTATCATTGGAAGGAGAGAGTTCACCAACCCTTTTCAGTCTCTCTGGTTTGATCTCTGGTCTTCTCCCTCTTTTGTACTGTAAAGTTTTTGTTGTTATTGTTTATTTCTTTCTTTTGTTTTGTTTTTCTTTTTGTTTTAACTCTGTTATTTAAACTTGATACCTTTGTGTAGCATGAATCTTAAAGAATCTTATTAATAAAATCAAACCTGAGGCCAGTTATTGGGGTGAAATGCTGGAAGATCAGAGAGACAGAACAAGCCACAGCTTCCTCACCTGGCCAATTCCTCAGGTGGTCTTGTTTCCTCAGACTGGAAGCCTCTGTGTCCTCGTATCCAAATGGCTCTCAGCTGAACTGTGCTGCTAAAAGCATGAAAGCTTAACCAGCCAAATGCTTAAAAAGCCAAATGCTTCTAGTTTCTGGTCCTCATGCCTTATATATCTTTCTGCCTTCTACCACCACTCCCTGGGATTAAAGGCATGTGTCACAATGCCTGGCCTTGAACTCAGAGAGATCCAGAGGGATTTCTACCACTGGATTGCTAGGATTAAAGGCGTGAGTGCCACCATTTTCTAGCCTTTGTATCTGTGTATTTGTAACAGTGACTGTTCTGTCCCTGACCCCAGATAAGTTTATTAGGGTGCACAATATTTTGGGGAACACAATACCTCCACACTTTTGGCCATCACTCACCTCTTTTCATAGTTGTAATGGAATGCTTTAGCTTTGTTCCAAGGAGGTTCCTTTCTTTTTACTTATTTTTATATCTATCTATCTATCTATCTATCTATCTATCTATTTTTTATTTATTTTGGTTTTTTGAGACAGGGTTTCTTTGGAGCCCTGGCTGTCCTGGAACTCACTCTATATACCAGGGTGGCCTCAAACTCAGAGATACACATTCCTCTGTCTCCTGGAAGCCTGGGCTTAAAGGGGTGAACCACCACTGCCTGGACCAAGGAGGTTCTTACAGAATATTTCTACATATAGTCCACCATCTTCTTAATTCCTTTCCCGTTTACTGGCATTTATGTTTTTTTTTTTTTTTTTTTTTTTTGGTTTTTCGAGACAGGGTTTCTCTGTGTAGCTTTGCACCTTTCCTGGAACTTGCTTTGGAGACCAGGCTGGCCTCGAACTCACAGAGATCCGCCTGCCTCTGCCTCCCGAGTGCTGGGATTAAAGGCGTGCGCCACCACCGCCCGGCAGCATTTATGTTTTTGAAGACAATGTATTTTATTGAAGTTTTAGAAGCATAAATTGTGAATGTTTTATAAAAGAGAAATTGATGACATCTTTCACAATTCTGTTAGGCACATTTCATGACAAATTTATTTCCTTCACATAATCAAATATAAAACTGTTACAAATGTGTAAAATATCAAATCATCCAAGAATAAAAAGGACAAAAATATTAAAGAATCACAAAGAAGAAAAGAGGAAGATTTCAGATTACTAGCTATTCTGATAGTAATATATTATATTTTAATCAAAAGTATATTTTCCCAGTAAGGACAGTATACTTCCAAATTTTGCTACAATAATGTAAATAGTGTAACACTTACAATAGAGAGTAGACTTGAAGTATGAGATACATGCTATATCTCTTAATAAGAGTGAGCTTCGTTTCTACTTATCTATGAAGTTATTTGAAAGACACTCCAGTAAGTTTAATTGGTGTAAAATACATTCACATGCTTCTCATGCTTAAATTACAACCTAAAGAATATAAAAACTCTTTTGTCTGTACAATAACTGGCAAATAATTATTACATGTGTAAACAAACAGAATCGTGAAGGGCTTTAAGTTTTTATATAAATACCTGCTGAATTTTTTATCTATTACTGTGAAAAGAAGCATGCAGACAGAATTTCTGTTAGTTTTCTATGTCTGCACAATAAATTATAAATCTTTAATGATGTCTGTACTGTAAAGTTTTTTTTCACCAAACACTGAATATAAAATATTTTCTTTTTTGAGTAACTGAGAGATATTTATTCATAAGATATTAGAAATCTTGTGAGTGTGGATAGATGCTCATATCCATGCCCATGAAGAGAAACACCATGCTTTATTATTAACTGTTTGTTTCCTTTCCCATATATCTGAATCTTGGTTGCAACACTGTCAAAGAAAAGTGAAAATGAAAAGTCAAAAAGATCAAAGTGCTCTTTTGATTTTTTTCTTTTCTTTTTTTTTTTTTAGCCACAGATTCCCTTGTCCTCCCTCCTCCCACCCCCCCAGTCTTCCCCCCAATCCTCCCCCATTCCCACCTCCTCCAAGGCAAGGTCTCCCCTGGGGATTCAGCTCAGCCTGGTAGATTCAGTTGAGGCAGGTCCAGTCCCCTCCTCCCTACACCAAGGCTGAGCAAAGTATGTCAGCATAGGCCCTAGGTTCCAGAAAGCCAGCTTATGCACTAAGAACAGGTTGAGAGAAAGCCTGACCTGGCCTACTCTGGTGATCTGATGGCTGAACACCCTAAATGTCATGATAGAACTCTCATCCAGTGACTGATAGAAGCTTTTTTTATTTTGATTTTTAAAATTTTCATGTAATATACTTTGGAAATGTTCTTCCCTCTGCCCTTTTCCCGGATTGTCTTCATCTTCCTATGGAGCCAACTTCATGTTCTTTCTCCCTTACCCAAAAAAAAAAAAAAAAAAAAAAAAAACAAAACAAAACAAAACAAAACAAAACAAAAAAACCCAAAAAACCCCAAAAAACAAAAAAAACTAACAAAAATTAAAAAAATATAGAACAAAACAAAAACATCAAATATCAGATCAACATACACATACACACATACTAAAATAACATGGTGACAATGGTTGATATACGGAGTCTTACTCCATTGGAGAAAATTATTTTTTCTCTGCCAGTTTTTATAAATTACAAATACTTTCCTGGATAGAGGTATAACTTGGTATCCATTTCCCTGTCTCTGTGCCAAGATTTTATCTGGCTGGAATATGTGCAGCTCTTGGCATGCTGTAACATCAAGTTCATTCCTCACATTGTTTTTGTTTGCACTGTTTATTTACAGGAATTGAAAGGCAGAGATGGGATGCAGGTAATTATCCCCTGGATACTTAGATAATCATGATTATGAGCTTTTAGTTTCCTTCTCTATATTTATTGACAGATACTAGTGCTTTAAGATGAAGTACAATCAAACAAATAATAATTAAAGCTGGTATTTTCTGTATTTGATATCTTATTTATCAATTCTCACATGGAATTCTGAAAGAAGTAATATAATAGAGCCTATTCTCTGAGCACAGATATTTGGACAAAGAATTCCGAGTCAGGGCTCTTATTTAAATCTTATTGAAATAATAAAACACTGTCATTTGCTTTTGATTTTTGACATGTTATATCAAAATATGCTGTGTGCTTTTTAGTTAACAATGAACTATAACTATGAGAATTATATTTGCGTAAACACTTAGAGTATAACTATGAGCCATATCTTTGATACCTATAGATAATATGCTTCCCAATATTTACAGTGATAGATCTACTATGAAATATGAATCAGTTTTAGATAACTGAAGTCCTTTAGAAAGACTTTAGGATCCAGTAATATGTCCAATATGACATCTTCTAGTAAAATATAATAATATAGGAGCACTGAACAATTTACAAATGAAAGCATGGATGAATGTGTTCTAGTGGAAGATCTTCCTCAACTCCTCTGCTCTCTCTCTTTCCCTAAACCTGCCCCTTCAAAGCCTGCCAAACACAGCTCCTCCCGCAGAAAGGCTCAAGCTGCATCCCAGAAAACAGTCATGTGGTTCTTCTGGTCTCCAATCTGGTGAGGACTGGCAATGTCTTGGAGCTCCTGTGGAATGCTCTCAACATGTCCTGGAAGCTCCATATTCCCTATTGCCCACAATCCTTGGGAAAGGTTGAGAAGGACAATGGACTCATCAAACAACAGCTCACCAAGCTCTCCATTGATTTCAGATTATCTTGGCTCTCCCTTCTCCCCACTGCCCTTACCTGCCCCCAGGCCACCCCATGCTCTCCTACAGGTCTGAGCACTTTTGAGCTCCTTTACAGAAGGCCTTTCCTCCTCAATCACCACCTCTCAGTCCAAACTCTTCCACTGGCCAGGTATCTCTTCTGAGGTCCCTTCTCCATTTACATGCTGACAGCTATCTCCCTACCTCAAAACTAACTGTCTCTGAGCCTGCCCCACTCTCCCCAGGGAACAAAATATTCCTCAAACAGCTAGCTCCTAAGCCTCTTGAGCCCTGATGGACAGGACCTTATACTATGATCCTCACCACTCCTTTGGCTGCCAGGCTCCTGGGATGTCCATGCTGGTATTATCTCTCCAGGCTCAAGTGGGCACCTATTCAGGACACACATGGTCTGTCAGGCAGCTGGGACCCTCCACCCTTTGGTTTTCTAAGATGTCCCAATGAAAGGCCTATCTGCTCCTCTGCTCTATGCATTCATCTTTGCAGTACAGTTAGGACAGATGTTAATAAGCTAGTTTTTTTTTTTTTTCCTAGAAACTTGCTTTCTCTGCTTCCTTAAGAAACAGATACCTGAGTGCTGTGGGATGGTCTGTATGTCAAATTGCTCTTATTGGTCAATAAATAAAACACTGATTGGTCAGTGGTCAGGCAGGAAGTATAGGTGGGACTAACAGAGAAGAGAATGGAGAAAACAGGAAGGTGGAGGGAGACACTGCCAGCCACCGCCATGAGACAAGCAGCATGTGAAGATGCCGGTAAGCCACGAGCCACGTGGCAAGGTATAGATTTATAGAAATGGATTAATTTAAGATATAAGAACAGTTAACAAAAAGCCTGCCACGGCCATACAGTTTGTAAGCAATGTAAGTCTCTGTGTTTACTTGGTTGGGTCTGAGCGGCTGTGGGACTGGTTGGTGACAGAGATTTGTCCTGACTGTGGGCAAGGCAGGAAAACTCTAGCTACACCGAGGTCTCCAGGATTACAATTAACCACTCCCACAGGGTATATAAGCTGCATCCCAGAAAACAGACACATGGTTCTTTCAGTCTCTTGTTCCCATCTCCTCTCTGCAGGGCTGGGGAATCACCCAGGAATGCTTTACCCATTAAACTGGATGTTTTCCTAATTTGGTCTGATTGGATGGCAGTGTCAGCAGAAAGGCCTATAAGGATACAAAAAACTTTTCAGAATGGATGAGTTTTCTGGTAAAAAAACAAATCATCTACACTTCTGTAATTTTAAGCTGCCTTTTTCTTTCTCTTTTATTTTTATTCTTTTTTAAGATCATGTTATGTTTTCAGTGATGTTTGCAATAAAAGTGTCTTCTGGAAATATTTCAAAACACTTAGGATAATTCACTTGCATACTTCAAAATAAAGGGGTGCTAAGTAATAATTCAAAACTCAGCATCTGTCATCCCTCAACAAAAAAGAGGAGTTAAGTGACCTGCTTCTTTGTCTATTTTCTTTTTCCATTAACTAAATAGTCAGAAAAACAGATGCTTTTCAGTGGTTACCCTGAAAAGAAAATGCAAATTGTCAACAGCTTCTAAAACAGACTCTGTGGTCTTCCAGTACAGTAAGAAATGTTTCCAAGGATTGAAAATTACAGAGAAATAAAGAGATGATATTATAAATCTCAATTCTATGGAACCCAGATGTGGACATTATATCTCCCAATGTTTTCAGAAATGTGGTACATTTACACAATGAAGTATTACTAAGCCATAAAAAGCAAACACATTATGAAATTTGCGGACAAATGGATGGGACTAGAAAAAAAATCATCCTGAGTGAAGTAATCCAAACCTAGAAAGACAAATACAGTATGTATTTACTCAGAAGTAGATATTAGATGTAAAATAAACGATAATCAGGCTACAATCCACAGCCTCAGAGAAGCTAGGTAACAAGGAGGATCCTAAGAGGGACACATGGATCACCCTGGGAAGGTGAAATAGATGAGATCTCCTGGGTAAACTGAGTGTGAGGGAGAGGGTATAGAGGGGAGGGCATGGGATGGGGGATGGGAACATAAGGGATCAGGATAGCAAAGTTGGGGAGGGACAGAGAAGGAGATCAACGAAAGAGATATCTTGATAGAGAGGGTCATTACAGGGTTAGGGAGAAACTTGGTGCCAGTGAAACTCTCAGGAATCCACAAGGATGATACCAGCTAAGATTTCTAGCAGTAGTGGAGAGGGTGCCTGAACTGGCCTTCTATAATCAGATTGATGACTACCCTGTCATCATAGAGTCTTCATCCAGTAACTGATGGAAGCAGATGAATGCAAAGGTCTATATCCAAGCACTGGGCTGAGCTTCAGGAGTCAAGTTGAAGAGAGGGAGGAGGGATTAAATGAGCAAGGAGGGGTCAAGAAGGGGTCAAGGAGGGAGGAGGGATTAAATGAGCAAGGAGGGGTCAAGAAACCCACAACGTCAGCTGACCTAAGCTCACAGACTCTAGGCCAACCTCTAGGGAACCTGCATGGGACTACCTAGACCCTCTGCATGTGGATGACAGTTGTGTAGCTTGGACTGTTTGTGGGGACCCTAGTAGTGGGACCAGGATCTGTCCCTGGCACATGAGCTGACTTTTTGAAACCTGTTCCCGATGGTGGGATGCTGTGCTCAGCCTTGATGTTGTAGGGAGGAGCTTGGTCCTGCCTCAACTTGGTATGCCATGCTTTGTTGACTTCCATGGGAGGCCTTACCCTTTCTGAGGAATGGATTGGGCGTGAGGGTGGAAAGGAGGTGGGGGAGGGAACTGGATGTGAGGAGGGAGGGGAAACTGTGGTTGGTATATAAAATAAATAAAAAAAAATGAAAAATAATAAAAAAAAGGATTTGTGACATTAGTCATATAACAAGTATTTCAATCACATAACAAGTATTCATTATAAAACCTGACTTATTTTTATTTCTATACTCTATTTGAGATTACTATGAATATAGCTTTCCTGTTCGTTGGATTCTTTAATATAAATTATGATTCTGTTATGTTTTGATATATTGAAGTGTGCTAGCAACTCTCTAAAATGTGAATTATATAAAAAAGAGAAATGGTAAGTATATTTATGAGAATAAATTTTAAGAGATGTAAGATTAGCCAGGTGGTGGTGGTGGTGGTGGTGGTGGTGCATGCTTTTAATCCCAACACTTCGGAGGCAGAGGCAGGCAGACTCTATGAGTTCAAGGACAACCTAGTCTACAGAGCAAGTTCCAGGACAGCCAAGGCTACACAGAGAAACATTGTCTTTAAAAAACAAACCAAAAAAAAAAAAAGAGAGAGAGAGAGATGGGATATTACTATGGTAATCATAAGACATAGTTCAATATAATTTATATTGAAACATCCATCATGAAAAAATCAACAAACAAGAAAGCCATATTCAAAGTATTCTGAAATAGAGAGTGGAAATAAAGTAAGTCAGGTTTTACAGTGAATATCTTTAATCCCATTACTGAAGGAGTAGAGATGGACTATTTTTGTATATATAAATATTAAAAAAAAGTTAAGCTACTTTAGTTGTGTCCATTAAACACAAATATCTCACATCAGATATCAGTAATTATTTTTTTTATCTATCTATCTATCTATCTATCTATCTATCTATTTATTTATTTATTTCATTAAGGTCTTATATAGAGAGCAGGCCATCCTAACTCACAAAGATCTGCCTACACAAATATCTCACATCAGATATCAGTAACTATTTTATTTATTTATTTATTTATTTATTTATTTATTTATTTACGCCATTAAGGTCTCATATATAGAGCGGGCCATCCTGACTCACAAAGATCTGCCTACACAAATATCTCATGTCGGATATCAGTAACTATTTTATTTATCTATTTATTTGTTTGTTTACTTATTTATTTATGGCATTAAGGTCTCATAGATAGAGCAGGCCATCCTGACTCACAAAGATCTGCCGACCCTTGCCTCCCAAGTTTTGGGATTAAATCATAAATCATATATCAACATGCCCAGCTTGAACTTGCTTAAGGTGCAAAGATTCTTCCATTCTTTGCATAAATAGGGTCTATCGTGTACTCACTCAAAATTCTTCTTTTCCTTTATGTAATTTTGGTACTATTTTGTGATAATTTTAAAATGATTTATTTAAAGATTTTAATTGATATGTTGAACTTAAACAATAACTATATTTCTAATATACCATTGGTAGTTACATGATCTTACTACATATTTGTTATGTGGACTATTATAAATAACAAACAAATGTACAGGGTCTCATAAAGACAAATGAAACTTCATGTGCTCGAACGCCTACAAACTGATCTGTGGAAACAAGAACATATGAAAATGTTGCATATTTATTTGTGCAAAGTGGTTTAGTTATGATTTAAATATTGAAACAGGGGTCAGAGAAATTGTGGTATATTTCAAAGTAATCTAGACATTGAAAAAATTGTCTAGATTATGTGTTTAGTTCTAAGGAAATAACTCTCAACTATTATTACCTTAATAGTAATAATTATGAGGAGGAATCCCTCTATTTATATACCTCAATATAACCATGTCACAGCATGCGGCTGCCCTTGAGACTGGCTCAGGGTCTCTATCCTATCTAGGAGAAAACAAAGCAAGCATACAAAAGGGTGAAATGCACAATTTTTATACTAGATTTTGTTAATTTCCCAAGTCTTTGTTATGGGTTCTAAATCATAATTCTGTCATACTAGAGAAAGGAAATATTTCAAAAATATTTTAAGAAACTATTGTATTTATAGTAAACAGGACAAACCACTTGCCCTATTTTTTTGTTTTTTACATATTTAGTACTTTACTGACACACAATGTGTGGCTCTTTGACAACTGTGTCTTTGAAATCATATAACCTTCCTCCAATGCTATTCTACAGCTCTTTACATTTATCCTAGGTGTCAGTTTGATGGCTGCCAATTGAATCAGAACTATGTCCCATAATATTACACTAGCAATTTGGGTATTCTCAAGTAAAATTGTAAGTTTGTTCCTAGCTAAAGTGAGTTTCAAATGGATCTTGTAGTTGTTGTTTAAAGACTTTAAATAAATGAGTGTAATAACAGTAACTTTTCCTTCAGCGTTGGCAGGCCTTTTCTATGAAGCATGAAATTTCTGATGTACCCATCCCAACCAGAAACATGGCCCTTCAAACCACATACCACCTCAGTGCAGAGGGTACTCCACTGTGGGATTATTTTGCTGTAATAAAATCCTCCAAAGATGAAAATATAAAGAACTCAGAAAAAAATCATTTCTTTGGAAAAAATTTTCTCTTTATTCTCTATTGTACTCTCGCATCTGATTGTTAAACATTCTTTTCTATGTGAAAATAGTTGATAATATCCTCATATATAAGTGGAAGTATTAAATAGAGACAAAATAAATCTATATATGGGTGTTACCACCGCCCATTCTTTTCAGCAATTATAGAGGTTTGTATTGTTTTTAAAGAACCGCTTTACCCAGCTGGAACTCCCAATTTCTCCTTCAGTGTGGTGAGCCTCCTGGATATTCCCATTCAAACCTTCTCTCCCACAAGATAGATCTAACAATAATACTACATCCAGTGCCCAAGGTGTCTTCCGGAAATACATCCTTGCAATAATCAATCTCTAGGCTTCCACTAGGTCCTACCTTCTTTTTCACAGTTCAAAGGCCCATTCTACACAGCATCCAACATCCCTACCCAGCCAGACATCCATTACCACTTCCTTCTCTTGAGACTAGCCCTTTGAGTCTCCCTGACCTCTTCATTCATGCTTTCTCCTGAAGCAGCCAGATCTAGCTATGTCCCATATCTAATGCTCAGGCCTAATAGAGCCTCCCCTATAAAAGATCTCTAGACTTTCATTAGTATTCTCTTTACTGTACCCCAAATCAAAGGCCCTCACAGTGCCATTTCAAACTTCCCACTCAGCCAGATCTAAACCTACACATCAGGCTTGGACAAGGAAGTAGATTTTTGTATTCCAGCCTAGTTCACTCCACTCATCTGAGTTCATTCTACCCAAACCATTTCCAACCTCTAAGCCCAACCTGCCCACACATCTTGTCTTTTCCAACTTGCTCTGTTTATATGAGATTTAGCACAGCAAAAGAAATCCATGTGCCAAGAACTCATTTCAAAAATACCAAAAATATTTTTAAAAAAATCTACGAGTCCTATAGAACTGCTTGACAATGAACCCCAGGACACAGAATTAAAAAAATAACAATAAACTTCATCAAATAATTCAAGGACTTTAAGAAATCTGCAAGAGAAAACATATAAGCCACATATAAAGGGAAATCTATCAGAATAATAGAAGACTCCTCAATGCGAACTTTGAAAGCCAGAAGTGTGAGGAACCAGCCCCCACAATTATTTACCCCAGGGACTCTTGAAGAATGAGGGATAAGAGACTCAGTTAGAAATAAAGAGGGGAGAAAAACACAGGATAGATTCAAGTGGGCCTGGATCCTTATCCACCGACCCAGAACTTTATTTCAAAGGTC
The DNA here is from genome assembly GCA_902168325.1 of Peromyscus nudipes. Lineage (NCBI taxonomy): Eukaryota > Metazoa > Chordata > Mammalia > Rodentia > Cricetidae > Peromyscus > Peromyscus nudipes. The sequence continues at coordinate 12,774 of CABHPH010094056.1, read as the reverse complement.
TATTTATAACAATGCCAAGGGGTGGAGCAAAAGACCCCCTCTTGCTAGTTACAGTCAAGTGTAGACCCTTACAAACATCTGGTACCCAGGCCTACAGTCCGATCAACCTCTTATGCAGTCCTCTTGGGTAGAGCCACTAGGAAGCCCAGTGGGCTCCAACACAGAAGAGCCTCGAGCATATCATTCTAAGTCCCAAAAGACTCTGACAGCATAATCAATTATACCCAGGAAAATTATCTACCATAATAGAAGAAATAGTTTTCCATGGCATAAAAATATTTTTCTACAAACCAAAAATAAATAAATAAATAAATAAATAAATAAATAAATAAATAAATAAATAAATAAATTCTGGAAGCAAAATTTTGAGTTGAAGAGAGGAATGAGAATAATACACTGTGGAATGAAATACAAAACCATAATTATTAAAACACAAAGTATCATTGACAACTCATACACACATATATAAAAATCCCCAAATCAACAAAACCATGGCCAATATTAACACACACACACACACACACACATTATTTACATAATAACTTAAAATAGCTTTACGCTTTCAATAATTTTAAAATTTCGCTGACCTAATTCTACAATCAAAAGATACAGGATTGTTGTGGGATGTCCTGTATGTTGTGAATATATGTTGCTATGATTGATTGATAAAACTACTGATTGGCCAGTAGCCAGGTAGGAAGTATAGGCGGGACAAAGAGAGAGGAGAATTCTGGGAACAGGAGGGAGGGGTGAGGAGACACTGCCACCCACCGCCATGAAAAGTGATATATAAAGTACTGGTAAGGTACGAGCCATGTGGCAATTTATAGATTAATAGAAATAGGTTAATTTCTGTTTGAAACCTGGGGCTTATACAGGGACACTTGGCTCAGCCTGGGAGGAGGGGACTGGACCTGCCTGGACTAAGTCTACCAGGTTGAACTCAATCCTCAGGGGAGTCTTTGCCCTGGAGGAGATGGGAATAGGGGGTGGGCTGGGGGGAAGGCAGGGGGGAGGGGGGAGAACAAAGAATCTGTGGCTGATATGTAAAATTAAATTAAATTATAAAATACAAAAAAAGTTATAAGAACAGATAACAAAAAGCCTGCCATGGCCATTCAGTTTATAAGTAATATAAGAGTCTGAGTGATTATTTTATAACTGGGCTGTGGGACTGCGGGGGGGGGGGGGGGTGGGGGAGGCTTGGCGGGACCCAGAGAGACACTCTCCAGCTACACAGGGTAACTAAACAGATCAAGAAGCAAAATACATCTATCTGTTGTTTTAAATAAAAACACATTTCAGCTTTAAAGATAGGATGGACAAAAGTAATCCAATCAAATGGGAGCAGGAATTCCCTCTCTTAATATCTAACAGACTTCAAACAAAAACTAATCAGAAGGAAAAAAAGAGCAACACTTCAGTCTTACATAGGGAAATGTGAACCAAGAACAAATATGTACCAAACTCTGGGGCTTCCAATTTTTTCAAAAAGAAATGTATTAGAGTTAATGATAAAAATAACATCATTACATTAATTGTAGGTGATTTAAATGCAACATTGTCTCCCATAGACATCATATATTCATATTTTATATTTGTACATATGATCATATATTTCTATATCATGTTAAACTTTTTATAATAAATAAAATAATTTGAGGTTACTATAAATCATCACAAAATGAAATGAAAAATGTGCAAAGCATTTTTTTGGAAACAGTGTGAGTAGCTTTGTCTGTTTTTAACTTACAGTGCTACTGCTTTTACTCCTGTGCTGGGACAACAGGCATCTACCCCCAAACATATTCCAAATAAAATATTTTTGAATTTTGATTAAGCACAAGAAAATAATATCAACAGATCTTTACCTACCAGGAATTTCAGAATAAAGTTGTTGATGACCATTATTACCCAAAGGCATTTCAAATTCAGGGATATTGTTTTGGAATTTACAAATAAACAGATAATTTCTACACGTTTCTAAACATCTATTATGTCGTATTTTCAACAAGAAAAGTCTGATTTTTCCCCCTGTTTCCTTATTGACAGCATCTTATAGATCAGTACCAAATGATGTAAGAAACATCCCAAGATATCTTAAAGAGAAAACGAGCTGTGTACATAAACAGATAAATCTTGAGAACATTAGTCTGCAGGAGCAGCTCCTGCTGTGGGTCTCTAACCCATGGGGCATTTTTCTTTTCTAAATTGCCCATGAGGTCCCTCAGCTCAATGATAAATAGGAATCACTGGGAAAAAATATTCCTTTCTCCCACATAATATTTCCGTATAGACACGAGCTTTTAAGAAAAATACATAATAAAAGAAATTACTTTCCATTGTGGTATATTTCATATTGGATCTTTATCCAAAGTCATTTTCTCCAAGGTGAAAAATTAATAAATAACTTTAAAAAATATCTTAGGTAAAAAAAACATACACAAAATGACTATTCTATCATTCAAACTAAACAAGAAGTTTTTTTAACCCTTTTAAAGCAATATTCATTAAATGTAGACAGCAATTTTCCTTTCTTCCTCATTTTCTAATGAACCCTAATGAAATCATGCTATTGTTTAAAGTGCCACAGTGTGACATATTTAACTATTTCATGTTAGAAATATTTTAGTTTAAAGTTTTGCCCTGGAGGAGATGGAAATGGGGGGTGGGCCGGGGGGAGGGGGGGCGGGACGGGAGGAGGGAGAACGGGGGAATCTATGGCTGATATGTAAAGTTGAATTATATTGTAAAATAAAATAAAATAAATTCAAAAAAATCCACCATAGGTAGATTCTTCAATGTCTTTTATGATTAGACACTCATGTACATACACAGTTTTGGATAAGACACTGGCTGAACAGTACAGTTGGATGATACAGGAAATTTAATGAAGGGAGAATGGAAAATAAAAGAAGAGGAACTGAAGAGAGACTATAATGAAAAAGAGAAAGAGAATGAATCTGTATTGTCTTCACACATGGCAATAATCCTGATACTGTCAACATTCACCATATCGTCATGGAAAATGACAATTACACTTGGGGGTTCTCTTGTTTTCCCTTGTGCTGATTGTCTGGGGACTGCTGGCTTGTAAGCACCACAATCTGAGGAACTGTAGAATTGTAGGTTGGAGGCTCTGGGTCACGAGGAACCTTTAGCTCCTGACACCAGGAACTAGCCAGGTACAGAACTGTAAGCTGTGTTCTCAGGGGATCCTCTTTCCTGATGTTTCTGTGAGCTGTGTTAAGACAGAAAGTTTGGGCAGTAGTATTTGAGGACTTGGAAGCCCTTACCACCAGGCAGTTTGATAGAGGGCAGAAATTAGGCATTATTCTCAAGGTCTAGGGACGATTTCACTGCTGTCACCAGATGATAGATGGAGAGGGGCTAATTCTAACTTAAAAGGACTTATTGGATCATTTAGTTTTCTTTCATTTATTTATCTAAATACGGTGTGTGTGTGTGTGTGTGTGTGTGTGTGTGTGTGTGTCTGTGCAATATGACACATTTATGGAAGCCATAGAGAAAAATTTGGGAGTCAGTTCTCTTTCCATCTTCCTGACAATTATTATTAATTTAACAAATATTATATCTGTCAGAACAAAAAAAATCCTAGACAAAGACAAACATGTTATTTATTGTTTACAATGCACCATATATTAAAACAATAGTGCTTAGGTACCTGGAACGTAAAGTTAATTTCAAGAGTAAAACAACTCTCCTCTGTTACCTCTGTTATGGACCTTGATTTTTTTTTTATGAAATAGTGCTCAGTTATTGGATGACTTTTGCAAAGGTTTAAACAATAAATATTTATTATGTCTATTACTTTTGAAGTAGCATAAAATGGGATTAATATAAAGTCTCTGTGATTTTTTTTTGTTCTAAGGACTATCAATATACAAATCAGTTAATATAATATGTTTTCCTTCAAAAGTTTCTATAAATTGATAATAGTCATTATATCAATCAAACGTTCTTGATGAGTTTAAGTAAGTTGAACCATGTTTTAGACTGTATGGTATATTAATTATTTGCACTGACTTTATAATACCATTTAAAACCACAAAAAAGAATCATTTCAATACAGCTCTACAACCCACTCATCCTTCTACTATTTGAGGTGTGCTTTGTAGTGAATGCTGGCCCATATTATGTGTTGCATCAGTGCTTATGGATTAAACCAGTGAGCAAAATTAAAGAGAATTTCTTAAAACAGAATAGTACACGTATTGCTTGTTGTCACTACAATTTATAAGGTTTGCTAAAAGTGTTCCCACATTTTAGAATTTGAGAGTGGCAACTCCTTTTTCTAATTTTCAGCCTGTTTGCATGAGAATAAACCAGCAATGGTCCACTTGCAAAATGATTAACTTTACATAGAGTGTGAAATAGTATTTTATACATCAATTTAAACAAATGTCAGTAACAAACCCTCTGCAAGTGAATAAGTTCAGGGGCTAATTATGTTTTTTTTTTTTTTTTGGTTTTTTTTGAGACAGGGTTTCTCTGTGTAGCTTTGCGCCTTTCCTGGAACTCACTTGGTAGCCCAGGCTGGCCTCGAACTCACAGAGATCCGCGTGGCTCTGCCTCCCGAGTGCTGGGATTAAAGGCGTGCACCACCACCGCCCAGCCTAATTATGTTTTAAGTCACTAGCATATAAGGAGGTTCTTCACTTCTTCCCTTTCAAAGTTTGACACTGAATTATTATTAAATTTCAGGAATGTATCAATTTAAGAGTCTAACTATTATGAATCAATTGTCTATAATCATCTACATATCAAATAATTTTCATGGATGCTAGAGTATCCGCTTGGAACAAAGATTTAATTTTAGTTCAGTAAATAACATGGCACTGAACCCTCACTTTGAAATGATTTCTCAGTGCAAATGGGAAAACTTCAAGTTCTAAAGTTCTAAAAAAAAAGTAAAATAAATGAGATCTCACACTGGATTAAATTTTAAAAAAGTAATAATTAACTACATCTGAAGCACTGAGGAAAAATGCCGGAAAAGAAGAGACTTTGGATGCCAAGAATTTGTATGTAAGGAAATGGAGTTCTTTGCCAAAGTCTGAAGTAAACAAGCAAGGAAATGCTTTTCCCTGCTCTCCAATCAATCATCCTTCTAATTCTTCATAATACTCTCTAATGCAATGTCTAACAATATTTGGCAAAGTGGCATGAAATAATAGCATGTGTATAAGTTTTTAGCCCTCATACTTTTTAATTTTCCTGTCTCTTCATAGATACTCAATAACATCATTTTGAAATATCTCCTACAAAGACTGTTCAGAATTTTCTTTGGAGATCGATCAATTTCTTTCTATAGGACTCAGTAGATAGAAAAGGCTGTAATTAACTCATAACAGATCTTGTGAAGTACAAAAGTACACTTGGGTTATTAAGGAAAATTGCCTAAAAAGTATATCTAGAAAATACCAGTTCATTTTTAAAAGAATATATGTATAATTGGAGGGCATCTGTCAGTGTCTTGAAGTCACAGGCAAAGATTTCATTTGAACACCTGCACTTGCCACATCCATTTATCGAAAAACATTTCATGAAGCTTTAGCAAGATTTAATTAATGGCAGTTCTAGAGAAAACAGAGGTGTCCACAGCTATTGCAATCCTCTGCTACAACTCAGACTATTTTTCTAAACTATTATCCTTTATGGTTCTCATAAGAGAAATGAGACATGTTGTTAGGCTCCCAATTATACTGTTTAATCATGCTTCTGTTTTACTGTCTAATTCAGTCTTACTCTAAATGTTAAAATGCACGTTTGTACTGAGTGACAAGGTAACTGTGCCAGCTGCTGGTGGTGTTGACATGACCAGACATTTTCTACAAAGAACCAAAACAAAACTGAGATTTAATTTTAAATCCCAAGTAATAAAACCAATAATAATAAAGGCTTATAGAAGTTTATAAGTATTAGTGCTCAATAATTTTAAGTAGCATTAAAATATTCTGAAGAAATTTTATATATATATGGTGAAACTGGTAAAATACAAACATATAGACTTCAGAATTTTATGATAGTATAATAAGATTTTCAGTTAAATAACTTTGAAGGACCCTATGGCCATTTTTACAGTTTAAATCAGTTTCCATTGCATCACACAACTTTCATAAATTTTAGAATATGTGAAAATTTAGACTTTTAAAAATAGCTGTAATTTCTTTGTCTATTTTATGCTTAAATGCATTAATAAAATCTTTATTCTACTGGATAGTTTTTCTGTGTACAAACTTTAAAGTCTCTTATTTATTTATTTACTTATTTACTTATTTATTTATTTGTGTGTGAGCATTTTTCCCTCTGCTGGGTACCAAACTTAGAGCCTCTCACATGCTAAGCAAGCACTTTGCCAATGATCCCCAAGCCCAACCTAACTTCCTTTTCAGTAACAAATTTTAAACTAATGTAGAACTTGACAATAATCTATGGATGATTTTCTTTAAGTGGCTTTTTAAGGGCAGATATAACACTTTCAAGTACATATTGATTTCAGAGTGAAATGGGATGCAGCCTTGAGGCGTCTTAGGTTAGAATCAAGACCAGTCGAATGAATTTTGTAGAAATTCACTTAGAGAAACCTTGAGTGCCAGACTTATATATCACAGCTTGGCAGAGAAAGAAGTCAGGGAGAATTGATTTGCTGAAGTAACCAATAAACATAGTCACTAAGTGATTAAAAGGGCTTTATACTTTTGGAAAACAAGTTGAGAAGACGAGTAATTCCATCCAAATTGGAAAATCACAGCTGTTTGAAAGGGAAAGATATGATGCTAACACCTTGAGCATCATTTGAAGTCAATAAGTCTTGTGTTAAAAAAATAATAATGCTACTTAGTCATGCAGAAAAGCGTAATAACAAAGGAAACTAAGAAATATAAAAGTTGAAAGGGAAGGTCCATCTTGTGCACATTCAACATAAAATTATTGACTATGTGATAATGTATCAAGTATTGCGAAACATGAAATATCTTCTGAAACTTAGTTTACATACTCGCATTGCATTCCACAGGCTTAATATTAATCTAAATTAAACTTATTATGTGTGAAACAGATATCAGAAGAAACGTAAAATCTGTAAATTTGTTTGTCCCACCCATCTGAACCTATCATACTCCTCTCTGGTGTGATATCCTTATTGATGTTGATGCTTTTCTAGACCACAGTTTGACATATTATATTTTTAGCCCACTTTTAAAATAGAGACCAGAACATGTCTGTGTGTGAGAGAAAATGGGGCCTTACATTTCTCCATTTTATGTAAAGCTGAGACAAAAGAAAAACAAAAACAAAAACAAAAAAAAACAGCAATTAGTCCTTAACTGACTTAACAATAGCACACATCAATAATAGGTAATGATGATCACAATCTTATGCTCAAGCCTGAAACAATCTATATATAGTGCAGATTTTTGACTTTTGCTTAATGTTGGGCCAGTTTAATCTGCTTTAACCGTTTCAGAAGCAAAAGAGCAAAGCAAGCTTGCAAATCTGAACATTCTTAGATGACACCTGTGCTGTGGGATGGTCTGTATGGCAAATGTGTTGCTAATAAAACACTGATTGGCCAGTGGCTAGGCAGGAAGTATAGGCGGGACTAACAGAATAAAAAGAGCAGGAAGGTGGAAGGAGAGCTGCCAGACGCTGCCAGGACAAGCAGCATTTAAAGATGCCGGTAAGCCACGAGCCATGTGGCAAGGAACAGAATTATAGAAATGGATTAATTTAAGATATAAGGACAATTAGCAAGAAGCCTGCCACGGCCATACAGTTTGTAAGCAATATAAGTCTCTGTGTTTACTTGGTTGGGTCTGAGCGGCTGTGGGACTGGCAGGTGAAAGAGATTTGTCCTGATCGTGGGCCAGGCAGGAAAACTCAAGCAACACACCTGTGAGACACCTGTTTGGTAATTTCTCAGGTAGTTCATCTCCTGTCTTTTGAGTAGCTTAGCAGGTTTAATCCATATGTTCTCTTGATGTTTACATGTTCACTTTAAGGACTTTAAATATACTTCATTTTTCAACAGTCTCTCTACACTCCCATTCTTCTTTGCAAAGCTTTCCTCATCCTCCACACCCATGCCAGAGAGGGACATGTGTTAAAATTGATGAGTCTTCATTGAAACATCCCCATCACCCAGAGCTGGCACCATATTTCATTCTTACCATTCATTTATGAGGTTTATTCAAATGGACAATTACCTGAACCTGCCATCAAAGCATAAACGAGCATTCTCAGTTCTGTGCAGATGTTCTACGATCCATTTATTTATCTGTTTCATCAGCTGGATAACTCTTGGAAACTGCACACCTTTCTGTATCTGATGGCTTGGCCTTTCCAGAATGTTATGTAGTTGAACACATCAATAAATACAGTAATACAACGATATCATAGATTACACATCATAAATAAATGCCACTCTGCATGCTCAACAACAATATTTCTGAGATTCTCAGTTATTCTACACCCTTTCAGAGTCTTGTTCCTACCTGTTCTTTCAAAGAAACTCGGTCTGAGGTAGGATAGTACCTCATTCTAACATCAATTTGTCTTCCCTAAAGAAGTAAAAAGCAAAACTAATCAATTTGCTTTCAATTGATATCAATCTTTAAAAATAGTCACTCTTGAGAGAAGCCTTAGTATTAACTTTTTAAAATTATTTACATTATTATAATAATAATTTTACATGAAATTATGCTCATTGACTAGTTTTGGAATATTAGGGGGCTGATGACATGGCCCAGAGGTTAAGAGCACTTGTTGCTCTTCCATAAGATCTGAGTTAAATTACTGACATCCACTCAGTGGCACATAACTGTCAGTAGTTCAAGACTTGAGGGATCTGCAGTGCTCTTCTGGCATCTGTGGGCATCAAGAACACAAATGCTGCACAGACATATATGTGGTGATGTATTGTGTACCCTAATAAACTTGTCTGAGGATCAGAGGACAGAGCCAATCACTAGATTAGACAAAGAAGTCAGACAATGCTGGCACACACCCTTAATCCTATCACTTAGGAGGCAGAGATCCATCTGGATCACAGTGAATTCATGACCACACTGGAAACAGAACCAGGCAGTGGTGGCACATGCCCTTAATCTCAGTACTGGGAAACAAACATGCCTTTAATCCCAGGAAGTGAAAGCAGGGTGGAGAAAGGTATATAAGGCATGAGGAAACAGGAACTCACTCTCTTGAGGCTGAGGATTTTGTAGAGGTAAGGTAGTGGCTGGCTGTTCTGCTTCTCTGACCTTTAAGCTTTCACCCCAATATCTGGCTCTGGGTTTTTTATTATAAGACCTTTTAAGATTCATGTTACACATATAAGCAACAAAATATCCATATACATAGAATAAATATTTTTAAATTAAAAGTTTAGCATGTATGAATTTAACATAACGTAAGTCCCTCATATGTGCAATTATTTTAGATAATTATGTTAGCAGGGCACTTGTTCATCCAATCCTTTCCTCTGATTTGCAAGTAAGGGGAGTATAGAGAAGACAAGGTCTTTAGTTTGAAATGTTCATGGCTGATACTACAGTACTGTTTTGTGACACATATATGCTAGAAACATAAGATAAGCTTGCCCAACAAAATCAATGATATTTGTATCCCATCTAAGATGTATACATTGCCATATTCTTGATAATTATTTGAAATATGTTGATTTAAGGCAGAGAAATTGATAAAAATTAAAGATCCTTTATTCTTTCTTTTTTTTAAATGTTACTTCTACAGTAGATCTGCTTATCTTAGGCTTTAGATTTCACAAATGTAGTCATATGACATTTTTTGTGTCTGTGGGGGGGTATCCTTAAATTTTTCATGAGGGAAGAGTTGAAGGGCTTAAAGTAATTGAGTAGAAAAATAAACAAAGCTTCTTTTGAACTGAAAATCCCAATGTGATACTATAAAACAAGGTTATCATTGCTGAATTATTTCAGAAATTAATGTTGGCAATTTCAATCTCTTTTATTCTAATGAATGTGAACTCTTTAATACCTGACATTTTAAACTGAGAAAAGCATTTTATTTTAATAGAAACAATGGCCATAAAATAATGATATTGAATAGCACAAGTAAGAGTCTAGGTCACTTATATCTCAGAAACATAATATGATAGAGCAATAAAATAAATCTGATTGTTTCATTTATAAAAATAGATTATGAGGGTATGTAACCAGCAAAGCAGAATGGCTCCGATGTTTAGTATATATAATTAAAACAAGTAATTATATTATGAAAAATATAGCTTTTTATAATTCATGTGGTATTCAGAATGTGAAATTTTAATTTTATTAAAATTAATGGTATTTCTCAAAGTATCTTAATATTTTTCAGAATAGAGATTTTTAATAAGAAAAAATGGATAAATATTATAAGAAAATTTCCTGTTTTGCAATTAGATGATTTTATTCATAGTTGAGAAGTACTGCAGTGGCTGACACTAATTTTCATCCAACATAACATTTTTATTGATTATTTGGGAACCTCATACAATGCACCTTGATCACACTCACTTCCAATTCCTGTCTTCATCCTCCCACCCTTGACCACCTCCTGAAACAAAGCACACACAGTGCAGTTTGTTTTGCCCATAGATTTGTTGGAGCAAGGTTAAACTCCCAGGGGCCATTCCCTTAAGCATAACTGAGTCCTCTCTTGACTATTGCTAGTAGGTCATCCCTGTGGATTTCTGGGAACTTCCCTAGCTCCCTGTTTCTTCCCATTCCCATGATGTCTTCACTTATCATGGTATCTCTTTCCTTGCTCTCCCACTCTGTCCCTGTTCCAGCTCAAACCTTCCATTTCCTTATGTTCTCATCCCCCATTCTTTACCTGAACTGGTCTACTCTGGTAACCAGATTAGTGAATACCCTAAGTGTCATCATAGAGCCCTCATCCAATAACTGATGAAAGCAGATGCAGAGGTCCCCGGCTGAGCACCAGGCTGAGCTCCAGGAATCCAATAGATGAGAGAAAGGAGGGATTCTATAAGCAAGGAGCATCGTGATCATGATGGGAAAATGTACAGAGATGACCAGCCACACTAGTAGAAACCCATGGACTGTGGGCCAATAGCTGTGGAGCCCCCATGGGACTGGGCTAGACCCTCTGGATATGTGAGACAGTTGTTTAGCTTGAACTGTTTGGGGAGAGGGCGGCAGGGGGGTTGGGATCCATCCCTGGTGCATGAGTGTGCTTTTTGGAGCCCAGTGCCTAAGATGTGACACCTTGAGCAACCTTGGTGCAGTGGGGAGGGGCTTGGACCTGCCTCAACTGAATGTACCAGGCTCCACTGACTCCCCATGGGAGACTTTGATTTGGAGGAGATGGGAATGTAGATTTGGGGTGGAGAAGGCTTGGGAGTAGAAAGAGGGAGAAGGGGGGAATCTGTGGTTGGTATGCAAAATGAATAGAAAATTTCTTAATAAAAGAAATAAAGTAATAAAATCAAAAGAAAAAGATAACCGAGTCCTTTACCATCTCCCCACCAGAAGCTATCAATTGTGAAGAGCTTCACTTCAGCATCTTAACTCTATTGGTGTTGAGAATTGTATTCATTGAACATATTATAGTTTGTTTACAGATTATCTTTATGTATTTTTATTTTATTAAACAATTTTAATTGAAATATAATTACTTAGTTTTCCCCTTCCATTTTTCTCCCTCCAGGCACTTCCATGTCTCCCTATCACTTCTCAAATTCTTACCCTCTTTTTCTTTGATTATTATTGTTGAACACACACATCTACATACATATATATATATAAATTAATACATATCTATGTAAATACACTTATTCATTTCACTTAGTGTTATTTATATGTATAAGATGTCAGGGCTTCCCACTGCATATTAGATTACTAATTAGGTGTTCCATTTCTTAGAAGAGTAATTCTCAACATATTCAACTTAATAGATACATATATATTATATATATTTGCATTATTAAAATACTATATTTACACATGGGATTATATATATTCCATATGTAATAATATCTATATTACATATAGAAATTTACATATATATACATATATATATACGTACTTACATTTTTAGAAATGCATTTTACAAAAAGTATATAAATGTGTAATTTAACAGTATTTGTAATGTAACATACAGTAAATAATGTAACAGTATTTGATGGCACTATGCCTGTGGGATCAAAAGGACATGCATCTTTGAACAAGAGATGATAGTTGAAATAGCCCTGGATGCATGAAGTTTACCAGATAAATGAAGGTACAAAGATCACTCTTGAAAAAGTAAGCAAGATGGGATAAGGTAAGGATAGTGAAAATTTTCTCACTGAAATACAAGAATAAGCAGTACTTTAAAAATGTATAGTGAGGGTTTTGGAGAGAGTGTTTAGTGGTTAAGAGTTCTTACTATTCTTTCAAGATTTCTGGGTTTATTTCGCAGCACCCACATGGAGCCTCACAACTGTCTATATCTTTAGATCAATGGGATCTGAGATTGAGTATCTTCATAGTGCTCTGTTCTCACTAACTGCATGATGCTCATTTGTTCAACAGGCATGCACATGGTGCTCATCCAAGCATGCAAGGAAACAATTATACACATGAAATGAAAATAAATGAGGATTAATAAAATATTATAAATGAGAAACGATAGGTAAGTTTTAATGCATATATTTTTCATGATTAATTATCAATATAAACACATGATTTCTGGGTGATTTTACACTGTGTGAAGATGTATTGCTGGGGGGGG